>LPNX010055166.1:0-71790 GCA_001517045.1 Pseudotsuga menziesii
ATTTAATTTTTGAAAAATAGTGCCGCACTAGTGCTACGGGTTCTCTACATGGATGTCAATTTTTGTAGCTTGATTCGATCATTTAGGCCCTCAGAGGCTGTACCCACAAAAACATATACCTTATAATTTCCCTGAAAAATAAAAAGTGCCTGTTAAGAAAAATGAAATTTGACATAGCTATGCAAATTTTCGATACATAAAAGTTATATATTCGGAAAGGTGCTTCAATTTTCTACATTTCATGTTTTTTACTCAATGCAAGATATTTTGCATAAGTATCTCAAAAAATCCAAGTAAGTTGAGGGATGCCTGATTTTTCAGGTTTCTATTGCATCTAACGCGCCAAAAAGGTCCATCATCTTCTTGCACTCACCCTAACAAATACTATGAAACTCGGATATAATATGGGTGTAAGAAAGACACTCTAAGAGAAAGTGATTTTCATCCTCAACGCTCATAGACTCACACAGATAGCAAACCCTTTCTGCCCATGGAGTTTTAGGAATAGACCAACACCCTGTTTTGCTATGGAGTTTGTGAGAGTTCATTCTAATTTTGGCTATATCAATTTTCTTCCTTGAGCTTGTTACTACCGAGAGATAATTTTGATCTTCCAAGTTATGATTAATCACCTCCTTAAAGTATCTTAATTTTCTCTTAACTGCTAAATTTTCCTCACACCTGGATTTCTCTTTAAACTTAGAAGTAATAATATTTTTGACATTGTCAATGTTTTGCAAAATTTCATTTTCATTAATGCCCCAATGGTTTCACCAAGCCATGGCATCTTTACACCAACATCGCTTGAGGCGTAGTTGGTTTTGGCTTGACTTTACAGCAATTTTATGAAGTCTCTCGTTTCCCATGTTATTTATCTTATGTGTGTACATCACGTAGCTTGTCATAGAAATGCTCTCGATGGGGGAAAGACCCACTTCTATGAGGAGAATATGATAAGGCGTATTGCTTTCAATTTTGAGGTTATAAGTTATAAATGACTTCTGGATTTGCTCAATATTCCTCCAAGATTCTCTAGAAATGTTGCACCCCCATACTTCACAACCATAGAAGATAACAGGGATGACAAGAGTTTCAAAGAGAAACTTCTTTTTATCCCACATGACCAGATTGGTTGATTTACAGTTATTTTCAAGACCAAAATAAGCTTTTCAAACTCCATTAATCCTTTTCTCAATGCTATATTTCCAATTTAGCTTGTGATGAATATCAATTCTGAGATACTTGTAAGAAGTCACTTCCTCTATATTTCTATTATCATAAATAAAATTTGGGTAGGTGTCTTTCTTGGATTTTATAATCCTGATTTTTGTCTTGTTGGTGTTAACAGTCATACCCATGTTAGAGAAAAAATATTTAAGAATTATTAATTGCTTATCGAGATTAGAAGGACACCTTGCCATAAGAACAATATCATCAGCATAAAGTAGGAGGATGATAACTATCCCAACTAAGTTTGTATGAGTGTAACCTGCTTCTTTTAAACTCTTTTCTAGCTTATCATTGTAAATGCCAAAAAGGGTAGGGGAGAGGGGGCGACCTTGTTTAACTCCAATATTACAATTTATATCTATTGCCCACCCCTCATTATTTTTAAACTTGACAATAACCTTTTCGTATAACCTTATCGCGACATGTCTCAACTCAAAAGGAACCTTCAACTCCTCTAGCCTATTCCACAGGTTATTTCTAGGCATTGTATCAAAATCTTTTCTAAAATCCATAAAGCAGCAAAATAGGTCAGAATTATTATTACGGCATTCCTATGTAATGATACTAAGTGTAAGGAGGTGGTCCATGGTTTAATGATTCCTTCTAAAACCTCCTTGGCCTTTATCCCGCTTACCTTCCATTTCTAGTCATCCATTAATCTTATTTTCTAACATAATACCATATAACTTAGCTAAGAGAGGGCTACTCATAATAGTCCAATGATTAGAGGGGTCATTTTTATCACCACTTTTGAAAATAGGAATAATGAGACTTTGAGTCGAAGGTGTAGGAAACCCTTGCTTGACCGCTAGATTAAAGAGTTTGTGGACGTGTGGGATGAGGACACGCCCTCCAATTTTTAAGATTTTCTCTTGGTAGCCTTCAATGTATTTGGATTTTTCATTTGCTAAGCGCTTAACCCCAAAATCTACATGTCTTCTAACGAGAAAACTTTTTTCGTTGTAATCTAAGGGTTTGAATGTTATATCTGATATCCGAGGATTCATAAAGCATTTTAAGATAGGAACTCCAATATTTTAAAGCAATTTTACTGTCTTCTTTTGTTTTGCGAGTTAGAATTTGCCTCCAGAACCTGCCTTTTACTTAGATAATGTCTTTTTTTCTTCTTTTAATTAAGGCTTTGTAGTGATATATCTTTCCATTTTTATCGAATCTATAGTAGTTTGCTTAATTTTTTTCTTGCATATTTACACTCTTTATCATACCAAGGGTTTCCAGGTTCTACTATTGCTCGTTTTAGACATGACTTCAATAGAGAACTTGTTAATGGATAACAAGAGGGTTGTAGCAAAATTATGGTAGATATTTTCTATATTCTCCATGCCAGATAAAGGAACGAGTTCATTTTTTAGATTATGGAGAAAAATGTCAACGTTATTTTTATCGAAGATCAGGTGCTTTTGGCAATGATAGTTTTCCCCCTTGGGATCGCTATGCATGGCAATATTGAGAGTTATAATTAAAGGTCTATGATCAAAGTGAGGATCATACTCGTTGAAGACGTTGAAATCTATTAATTTGTTGTATATAGAGATATCATATATAACATAATACCATAATACTTCCAAGCCCATGGATACAAGTCATCTGGCTAGAGTTTGGCCAGAACTTCTTGTGTACCTGTTAGCTAGCTCAAGGTCTTCGTCTAACTAAAGAGAATTCGGGTTGAGCATTGAAGTCACCCATCAAAATGAGATTTCCTTCCTTCCTTAAACAAGAAATATAGACAATTTTTATCTAAATTAGTCTTTTAATAGAACTTAGAATTAAATGAGTACTTTTTTCATCATTAATATTTATGATAGCTATATATATTTATATATTTATTTTAGTAATTTATATATTTTTAATGTATTATTTTATTTTATTTTAAAATGTAAATTTCATTTGAATTATTTCTTCAGCTATAATTATATAAAAAAGAAACTAAATATTTAATTATATATTTAAGTATTTCGTAATTTTTCTATTTTATTAAATCTATGAATTAAAAGAGTTAATGAGATTTTAGGTGTTAACTTCAACTTAAATATTAACTAAATATCAATGAAATTTTTTTATTGGGTTTATTGTTTCTTTTATATATATAACTTATTTATTGATTTTTTTAATTATATTCAAATAAACAAAAATAATTTGACTTGTACATTTCAACTACTTCTCTTGTTTAATATTTTTTTTTAAATCATTCAATCAAAATCAATATATTGTTATTGTATTATTATTTATAAATTTTGTTTCTTTCTATATGGTTAAGTTAAAGTTAATTTTTGGAATAAACACTGTGGAAATTTATGTGTTCAATTATTTCTTGTGGATGTGGATAAAAGCCAACTAAAACTTTTGGTTTTGTCCTGAGGTTTTTTTATAAGAACTGATCAAAATAGTTTTTGGAAATTGTTATTTTCACAAATTTGTAATTCCAGACTTTCGATTAAATACTCTATTTTAAAACTACGCAAAACCCTAAAATTAGGATCTGAGAACTCTAAATTGCTATTTCAATAATAATTGGTTTGTGTTAAGGGCTATTTAGTTAGGAGTGAGCTAGCTATGGAGCAATCCTCCCCCCATTGGACGGAGGAGGAGCAAAGTCAACGTTAACTTTGCTCCTCCTCGGTCCGATGAGGGAGGATTGCTCCATAGCTAGCTTACTCCATTTAGTTATACTGGTTCATTGCATCTGTCCTTCAGTTTTAGTGTAAAGAGTCAACTCCACCCATTTGTCCTTGGTTTTCGTCCAGTCTTTGAAGATAAGTGGAAACTGGAGTGTCCACACAAACCAGACAATAAATTTACACGCAGTTTAACTCGGCCAATTTAATGATGAAGTTCCAAAAATTAACTCAACCAATATGAAGAATTGTGACAATGTACATTCTTTTATTATTTCAAAATTTCATTTCATAAATCAAAATTAAATTGACTAGAGCAAGCTGAACACAGAACGATTTTATTATTTCAAAATTTTAGTTCATAAAATCAAAATTAAATTGACTAAAGCAAGCTGAACTCAGAACGATTATAGTTGTTTAATCTGTGGTGTGATAATATACGACAACATAATGAACAGACCTTTGAATTGAAACACAAAATCAGATTCCCTTCAGAGCTGCAGCACAAAAGACAGCACGCAGTACATTGGTAACACAAAATAAAGCATTAAAAAAAAAAAAGGAAAGCAAAGGCAACACGCAGGACTTTGGTAACACAAAATAAGATAAAATACAAAAAGCTGAAACCATAACGATTCCTGATCATTCATTTCTTCTGCTTTTCTTTACGACTATATACAGAAGATTAAATAGAAAAGAATGGAGCAGGGCATTACTCACCGCCAATTTGTTTAATGCACGAGGGTTTTCGGTGTTGGTGAAAAGAGAAAACAAGATTTTTCTCGAGATTCTTTATATGGTTGCTGCCCACTTTGATTGCTTGACAGCCTGTACTCAAATATCCAGCGCCAGCCTTTTGAAACAGCGGGCGCAGAAGAGACTAACCGACTTTACTCTCCTTTGTTTATAGTTTTTGTTTGCGTCACGTTTGGGAGTGTTATGCTTTTTAGGTTCTTGACGTTAAGCAAATTGTTGATATATATACACAGACATGGAGAAACATTTTATTCCGCTGGGTTATCTCAGTTGGCCATTGACCCATTACTTTTATAGCCTGTAGAATTTATATACTTTGCCATTGCCATTGCACTGAACTGTAAATTTCAGTAGCAAATATGAGGATAGGAGGGGAGCCCTCCTCGGCTGTGAAGCAAGTGTGGTCGGTCCTGAGCGGAGTGGTGAAATCAAAATCAAATTCTGTGAAGGGCAAAGCAGCCCACGGAATGAAGGCCACGCTGGTCGCTCTCAGCCTCATTAAAAACAAGAAGATATTCGGTGCAATTTCTCACAAGATGAATTCCCTGTTTGGACATGAAGAGAGCAGAAGCCACATGGCATTAATGGCGTATCAAGTCTCAGCTGCTGCTGATGATATACTTCAACTGTGCGAGCAGGAAATGGATATATCCCATGCAGTTCTCGAGTCAGAGACGCACTCTGATAACCCCAGAAATTCTGTTTCAGTTATAGAGTGCCCGCCAATGTCTACGTGCTCGGTGGAGGACGAGATCGACAATTTGGCGGAGGATTTCATTAGAAGGTTTCGCAGCCAGATGGTTTTGCAGAAACAAAATTCTTTTCAACGATATCGAGAGATGTTAGAGCGAAGTGTGTGAACGTTAATATAATAGTCTTGCATGGATCTGGGGAGTTCAAAGTTGCAGATTACCAGGCACAGAAGGATCAAGGAAAAACTATTTAATCAGTTGGTGATGATTTCATTACCCTATGGACTGAGACGAACATAGGGAACTTCAAGAGAGTCATTCAGTCAGAAATATTAACTGTTCTGTTAAGTTTGTTTTTAAGGGGAGAACCATTTATGGTGTATAGTTCATCTTTAAGGACTTTCCTGGTGCTGTTCTTGAAACATAGCATGTTATATATTCGTCATTTTGTGATAGAATATATTGAAAGTTAAACACAGTTTTGAGTGTTTCTTTGTGAGTAATCTGAGAGTCTTTATTCTCTTGAAAAAAAGAAGATAATACAACTCATCATAGCTTAGTTGTTTCTCGATTAATAATTATCATTCAAACGAAAATTTAAATACCTATCCGTGGTTTAGAATGGTATACTTTTCGAGTGTTTCTTCGCTATATTGAAAGGCATTTTATTTTATTTTCTTAAGATTAAGGGAACAATAATTTGTCAAGAGTATATTTAACAGTTTGTAAGCTAGATATATCAGTAATTTGTGATTTAACAGTGGCGGAGAGGTCCGGAAAGCCTTGCCCGGGTGAGCCTTTAGGGGTTGCGTATCCTTTTAGCTTTGTCACAAGGGGCCAATGAATAACCCTACCTCTAACTAGCTTTGAACATATGACCTCAAGGGAAATAACACATGTTCTTAACCATGTTTGTAAGCTAGGCAACAGCCAAGAGTATATCCAACAGCCCGCAAGCCAGATATACCAGAAACTTGTGACTAAGCAGGGGCCGAGACGTCCTTGTCACAACGGGCTAAATAGGCATCCCTACCCCCCGCCGGTTTTGAACCTGTGACCTCCTCGGAGATAACACAAGCTCTTAACCATTGGGCCCACTCAGGTGCCTTTTTTTACGGGTGTAGATTATTTGGTAATAGAGTGCATTGTTAAGGTACTCATTGTGTTGTTGTGGGTTCAAACCTGGAATAGTTTGTAGGTGCACCAAAAAGTATAGAGGTATCAACTATTCCGTATCATGTGAGCACAAACCCTATCCTAGTTGTAAATTCCTCTAGTAAAAAAATTATTTAAATAATATGCATTAAAAATATTTTCCAATCCATTTGGATGTTTTAATCTTCTTTTACATATTTATATTTTTTTAAATAAACACATTATCATTCTTAGATATGTTATAAATTTATATATAAATGTTGAGATACTTTAATAATGAATAGAAACCAATTCCAAAAATTCAAAATCTCCTCACAAACAATGAATCTACACCCATTGGTGGAACATAAGCAAAATAAATAAAGTTGATGTAAAAAATAGCAATGAAAAATTCAAAGATTACCTTTTTTTTTAAGAAAGTGTATGCATTATTTAAAACGCAACACACCTCAATGCCTTGCTTTTCAATGTGGGATGAAAGTTGTAAATGTGCACATATTATTATAAAAAATATATTTAAATTATATAAAAAAAAATCATCATTTTTAGATTGTATCATGAAATTTTCAATAATTAATGTTATAATGTTTTACATGGTATTAGTTTTTGGTCCTCATGAAATTTATAATTTTGTTATTATGTTTTTTAATTTTCAAAAATCATAAATATTAATATAGATTTATCATAAATTAAGATTTACCAAATACTTAAAAAAATTTGGTTTTTCTAGAAGTAAATTTTTTTATTTAATTTTTTGATATTATATTATATCAAAACATCTCCCTCATATTATGTTATAGCTCACTATTATTAATAAATATATATATATATATAGTCATAACATTTTGTATAGATAACTATTTTTTGCACTCTTTGAATTATTAAAAATATTTGGAAGAAATATATAATTTTGTTTTTATACATTATGTTTTTCATAAAAAAAATGTGTTTTTAAAATAATACATAATAATCTTTTGACAAATATGATACACTTGTAAATGTTGTAATTAGTTATGTGATAATTTTATATTTAATAATTATATTGCTTTCTTAATTATTTTTATATTTTTCTATAAAACCTTTTACATCTCAACTAGGGTGTAAACTACCACCTAGTTCTTAAATATTATTGAGAAAAATTATTTTTGTTATATTATACATTTTGATGTTTTTGCATAAATATTTTTTTCCTTTTAAGATAATATCAAATAATTTTTTGACAATTTGATACACATATAAATGTCATAATTTGTTAGCTGGTCATTTTATATCTAGAAAACACATTCTATTCATCTCTAAAACCTTTTACATTATAGCAAGGATATAAACCACCTCATAGATCCTAGAATCAGAATCCATATAGACTTTAGAATCTAAATAAAGCTTCTAAGACTCATAAGGCTATATACTTATTAGTTACACCTACTCTATGAAGGGTCCCTTGTCAATATCACTATAAGCTTGAAATCTTTATCGGTGTTCCATCTATTTCACCCAAGGAATATAAAGTGGGAAGTAGGGGTCAACAAAAACAAATTAAGGTATCACTGTATTGCACCTTATACTTCAACTACTATGGGAAATAGAAAGTTGAGGCTATAACATTGTCATGTTATGGCTACTATTTACGAGGATGTAAAACAAAGGTTATGTGGTGATTATGGTGCTATATGGTATTTTTATTTGTGTGCTTTTATTTGCAGTCCACCAAAACATCTTCAATAAGTGAGAGGGATCTGAATAAATCAATCTTAGAAAGCCTTTATTTATGCCTGCTTTAGAGAAGATTTATGTACGCCTTATAAAAACAACTCTATCTACACCTTGGAAAAATAGCTCTAATCCCGCGACCATACGCTACCAAACATTCAAAGGTAGTAGTACAATACACTACCATCATTTAAGGGCTTTAGGAACACATCCATAAAGTAGTACAAGACAATACCATACATTTAAGGGATTTAGGAACAAATCTATAAACCACCACATAGACCATCTAAAGGGTAACATTAGCCTCCTAAATGGGATAGGAGAACCATTATGAGGTTTTTTTTCTTAAAGGATGGGTTTCAAGATCCCAACTAGGGTTGAAATAAGAAATTGAATATCTTGGGACCTTAATGAAGATTTTTTGGATTTTGAGGCATGAAAGAGATCTCAAGTCATTACAAAGACCATCTAAAAGGTGGATTTAATTTCTAATGGAAATATAAGTATTTTTAAAATATTTTACAAACAAAGAATGGATCTTGGAAACTTAACTTTGTAAAGAGAGAAAAAATAAAAAAAATTATAAACAAAGAATAAATCTTGAAAACTTAACCTTTGTGAAGAGAGAAAATAAAAGATTTATATTATAAATGAAGCTTTTAAAGCTCACTCTACATTAAGAAGTAGAAAAATTTAAAAAAGTGAATCACTAAATATAAACATTCTTTCTTTTTATTTATTAATTCTTTAAATTTTGGATATATAAATATTATTTTTTTTAAATTTAATTAAGATATTTTAAAACAAAAATGTGATATATATATATATTTTATAAAAATGCAATATACCTTTGAATCCTTGTATGAATATTTTAGGACGGGTCTCTATAAAAGAGAAACATGGTGATATTTATGAATATTTTAGGACGGGTCTCTCTTTTTTTCAGAGGAAAAAATACCAGTCTTTATTATTCAATTGAAACAAAAGACATCATTTACAAACCAATATGATGACTGATAAACAGTTCTGTCTCATGCAAGACATATAATGACAAAACAAGACAACAAAACCAAAAATGTCTGATCGTAGCAGACTTTTCTCATCATCCCTGAATAATCAGGTCAGAAATGCTGATAAAAATCCGTAAGAGAGAAACATGATGATATTTTTTGAGACATATGACATGGATTAAACCGTAAATGTGATAGTAAATATCATGAAATGTTTTTAAACTCAATGATGTCGTTTATATAAATCTATTAAACCTTTTACATTTTTTAATGGGTAACTTGTTTTTTTACTATTTACATATTGGAAAAAAGATTTAAATTATATAAAATATATATTTTGAGACCTATATGTATATAAAGGGTAATATGTATCTCATATATTAAGGGTAATATATATCTCGAATAAACACATTTTGTATGTCTCTTTATTTTTATAACATATCTGGGAGCTTATCATACTTATGGAGGTAATTTCACAAATGGGATATTGCTTTCTGCTTAGATATTTTCTTACTTACAATACTTCATATAGCTTAACATATTAGGAAAGGATACCTAATATGATTGATATGATTTTGCATGAGACTTTAGATGGTCTATATTTGTCACAAACCTAAAAACTTCACAAATTAAAAACAAAGTTTTTTTATTCTTTTATCTGTATAACTTGTTGTAACATGCACAATTTGGTCTTTGAAGCATTTGTCGTTTACGATTAAAAACGTGTAAAATAACTAATGATTGATTCTTACCTTGAATGGACAGGTTATACTTTATATGTCATTTATATATAAGGGTGATGATGTTGACCCTAACGTCGCACCATAAGGTGATTCTCTTCTTTTCAAGTTAATGGTAAGCATAGAGGTTTTGTTGGGGTTATGAGCCCAAGTCTCAACGTAGTCCCACACCCTCCACTACATGGTGGAAAAGGTAGTAAATAAGGTTAATGAAGAGAAGGACTTAGCGCAAAGCATAGTCTTTAATGATTTTTAACAATGAAGTGGTTGGATGATGTTTAAACACATTAGTTGAGACCCCTGATTTAGAATCTGGCATAACAAGATATGTGATGTTACCTTACCCTTTGATGGGAGTACAAGGTTTCAAGTGCGTGATTTAATTCTCTGTCTATGGGGCATTTACACTACCCTGGCTGTGAGTTGACAATGAAGCTAGGAGTTTAATGTCGAGTTGTAAAGTGGTCTTGAGAAGGATCTTGACCCTCCACCTGTCACCATCACCAACAAGGGTTTAATTGGGTTTTACCTGTCTGAAGGTTTCATTTTGTCTTCTTTTTTTGGTCTGCAACTGGTAGTTGGAAGGAGCTCATCCATTCATGGCTGCGCTGCTCATTTTACTCAACCATTACATAGTTGGCTTAATAGATATTTTATGTGCTTGTTTCTGAGGTACACTTGAGGTTTTTATCAGTGTTTAAAGGTCAAAATTGTGGCTTCGATTTCACTGGTTCGTCATGGTGAAGGAGAGGACAAAAGCTATGTTGAGCTTTGCAAGCCTATACCAGGTAATGCGATTCTTAAATGACTTCATTTAATTCCACAATTGGTCTTTTCATTTTCTTGTTTTTTTTATTAAATACATGTGATAAGTTCTAACTTAGGGTTTTACCTTTGTTGCAGGAAAATGAGGGATAAGGGTTCCTAGGAGGAGTCGAGCCCCGTCCCTCTCTGCAATCGATTCTGGTAAGCTTATTAAAATTGAGGTTTTAACAGTTTGTGCATTTTCGATTCTTGAAGAGAATCTAATTTCTTAGTTTGGTTGGGTAGGTGGAGCTTGGGTCGTTATGGAAGCTTCAAACGAATCCCGGTTTACCACCCCTGCACCTTGTGTCAGGTAAGGACGTTTCTTTACCATGTTACGAAACCTTGGTGGTTTACAAATTGCATTCCTTAAAGTGTAACTATTGTTAACTGTGCAATGTAGGTCATGAGTTGGACGATGAGAGCGATGACAAGGTCACCTCCTCTCAAGTTTGTTACTCCAGAAACCTAAGGTGAGAAATAAAGACCTATACTGTTTAAAATTACAGAAGTTACCAATATTAGCAGGCATCCTAACCTTTCTAAGCTATTTTTTATGATGTGCATGTATTTTATGGCGTGATCATGATTAGTCTGCATTCCTCGATTCATCCGTAGCCAATCGTATTATGAATAAGATTACAATGGATCTCCACTAGGTTTTGGTAGATTGCCGAAAGTAGGGATTTTTCCACTGTGAGAAGATAACTTTTATTCTTCTTTTGTTAATCCCTCATGGGGTTGTATGGTTGTAAAAGTGGCTTCACAACCTCTCTGTTTTAGAGCATTGTTTTTAACTATTCATTCGGATGTAGAATGCTATTGAAGTTTTTAGCTGTGGAAGCCACAATTAATTGGCTTACAACCACACATTATCTATTAGACTTGACCTCGGTTGATGGAATTTTGGTTGTTTATTATCCTTGGTGACTTGGTTGTGTTGGAAGCTCTTTTGGATGGATCCATGTGTCGCGCGATTAGAGATTGTGTGTCTATGTAACTATATTAAATTTATTCATTTATATCTTGCTAGATCTGACTGTGTAGTTATTCACTGAATCTGTGAGCAGTGATAATAGATTGATAATGAGTCTTAAACTCAATTTAAATAATAATGGATAGCACATCCACCTTCAGTCGTAAAGCTGTTAATTGATTGACTTAGTAATTAGATATGGATATTATGGTTTTATTGTATGATTTTTTTTGCAAATATCGATCCGCATTTGGATGGTTTTGGGATAGATGAGATGATTTTTTATTTTTACTCTACATTACTTAAAGTAGTGTTGAAACTTAAGGATTTGTTCTTGGAAAGATAAATCCCTTCGGCTCTACTCTCTTTATCATAAAGAGTTATGAGTGCTAGTCTACACTCGTTTTGTTTATTGTTTATAAAATGGATTTTTCTTTCTGTAATAAAGTTATTTAGCATACAAAAAATTAGGGAATCAACTGTAGCCATAGGATCTCTGACAGTAGGATTCTAGTTTGGAATAAATTTTTAAATTGATACGGTTTAAAAAAAAAGACAAAATCTATCTCTGTAAGAACCATCGATGTCGAAGAAAATGGTTAGTTGGATAAACACATATAAATACTATAATATTCATATCCAGGAATAAATTAAAACATTTAACCAGATCTATGATAGTTCTTCATTTAGATTTCCTAGTTACACTGTCGTTACAACCATTCTTTATACAAAACTTTGATTCGGGTATTGAATCCCAAACATAGATTTCTTATAATATATTAAGACCATAAAACTACAACTACAAATTAAGATTAGTTTACATTAAATCATAACATAAAATAGGGAAGATAATAGGAATAGATGCATAGTACCATTTACTGTAAAAATGTAATTACGATTTGTATCTAAACTTGAAATTTAACGAGCCTAAAAATAGATAAGAAGTAGAATAAGGAACCTGACACCACTGTCGGTAAAATAGAACTGAAAAAGTCGTTCTTCCCAACCAATTCCTAGAGAAACCAAGTCTCGCTCACTCCAGAACCCTCGAGCCTGTTTGTTGTACTACAAGGACAAAATGCAATCAATGCGTGATCTCTTGCATTAACAGATCAATTCCCCATCCATCACTAGCCTCCTGCTTTCTAGATGGACATACTATTATATAGTATTTTTCCTTGGACTTGGTCATTTATGAGCCTCCTGCTCTTTAGAACTCCACAAGGAGTTTCGATCAACATCTTTTGCCACTTTTCTTTTCCCATTGTGGGTCAACAAACAATATATCAACAACTATTTTAGTTCTGATTCCTTTTAGTATTTTTATTTAATAAATAAGAATTCTCCATTACATCCATTTTGACTTTTCTTGTCAAAATATCTTAAAAATAAAATAATTAAAAATTCAAAGAATAATAGTTCCATTAATTTGGTGTGTTACAATATTTCTTTGTACTTGGATTTTGAAGTACCTTCCATGTTGAAAACTACTATTGGAATTATAGACTTTAGGGAGGAACTACTTAGAGTTATGAGCCTAGTTGTAGAGTAGTGACAAGAGGAGAGGACTCATAAGATTCTAGGACATCCTTTCACTTGTGCGGTATGGGAGGGTAATGAAAAATAATACCTTACCATAGCCAAGGGTAGCACAAAAGAACATATAAAGGAAGCATAGGAAATGGCCTTACATAACCATAATAAGATTTAGCATCAAATATGTATGTTCCTTGCCATTGAATTTGAAAATTGAAAATTGCATGTGTATATAGAATGAATTTGTAAATTTCATGAGTATACATAATGAATATGTAAATCACATGTGTATACAGAATGAATTTGTAAATTGCATGTGTATGCAGAAATTGTTATTAGATACTCAATTAAAAAAATCTTAAATTTTGTTTGGTTACATTAAGTAACAGTTCAACAAAAAGAACAACAAAATGGTGTAGCTGAGAGGAAGAACAGATCCTTGAAAGAGATAACTACATTCCTTCTTGAAGTAAGAAATATTCCACTATCTTTGTGGGATGAAGCAGTAAAATGTGCTTTGTACATCTAGAATATAATTCCTCACAAGTCAGTGATAGGGGTCTCTCCTTTCGAAGCATTGATGGGACATAAACCCAATGTCTCACATCTAAGGGTTTTTGGCTCCAAAGCATGGTCTATAATTCCGACTAACAATAGGAAATTCTTCCAAGATCATAGTAGCGAATGCATACTATTGGGATATGAATATGATGAAAATCCATACAAACTCATGGAGATTGCAACCAAAAAGTGCTTATGATAGAGCACAACGATCAATTTGAAGAAGATCATGTGCATGATCCACAACCAACTAAAGAAAAATAAGGTATAATTACTAAATCATTTCATTTGTGGATGATGGTGTCTTAACTAATATTTATGATTCAGAGTCTGAATATGAGGATCAAGATGATCAAAATATTGATATTGAGAATGAACCTCAAGTATATCCAGATCTATATCCAACACCTACTCCCAATCAAAGGAATAAGTGGGCTCAAAATCTCATTGAAGCTGCTGGGAATAGTGCTGGGGATCTAGATGACAGAAGAAGAACAAGATCTCAATATTAGGATGAACACCTTGCACTCTATCATACAAATCCACTTCTCCCAAAGAGGTGCTTCATGTTTATGGGGTTAGATCCATAGTCCTAAAAGGAGTATTGCCATGATCCAAGATGGAAGGCATCCATGGATGATCAGTTTGATTAGCTACAAGACAACCATACTTGGAATCTTGTCTCCTTACCTTCTAGGAGAAGCTAGTTCAATGCAAATGGATATACAAGACCAAGCTAGCAGCCGATGGAATCACTACCAAGTACATGGCTCGGTTAGTGGAAAATGGGTACTCACAAGTTCATGGGTTGGACTACAATGAGACATTTGCTCATGTTGCAAGAATGGATTCCATAAGGTTAGTTTTGGCCATTGCAGCTTTGAAGAAGTGGGAGGTACATGACATGGATGTGAAGAGTTCCTTCCTACATGGTGATCTAGAAGAAGAGATCTATATGAGATAGCTTGAGGGGTACACTAAATATTCTTCCTTAGTTTTCAAATTGAGGAAATCTCTCTATGGGATCAAGCAAGCCCTAAGGGCATGGTATCCCAAGATAGATTCCTTCTTACTGTCACAAAAATTGGGGAGGTGTAAATCTTACTACAATGTCTACATGTACCAAAAGGGAATTTACTTCATGTTGATCATACTGTATGCTCATTACTGGTGGCTAAGCAGCTAGATTGAGAGGGATCAAGTCATCTTTAAGCGAGGAATTCTCCATGACTTTTCTAGGGATGCTAAGGCAATTTATTGGTCTAAAAGTGAATAAAAATATTTTGGAACTATGATTACACGATCCAGATACATAGGATATTTTCTCAAAATATTCCACATGACTAATTATAAAGAAACAACCTTCCCCTTATTATTTGGCATCAGGTTGGAAGAAGGTGGTTCCACACCACTGGTTGATAGTACACTCTACATAAAACTGATTCGTAACCTATTGTACCCCACCCATTCGAGGAGAGATTTATATTGTGTTGTGAGTGATGTTTCTATATTCATGCAGGAGCCACATGAGTTGCATTGGAAAGAAACAAAGCTTATCTTGCATTATGTGCAAGGTACGAGGGAGTTTGGGATCCACTATTATAATGGTCCACAACTAGATCTAATTGGTTTTACTGATTTAGACTAGGATGGTGATAATACTGATAGGAAATCGACATCAAGATTCGTGTTCATGTTAGGATATGGATCAATAAGCTGGTCAAGAAAGAAGCAAGCAACTCTTTCCCTCTCTTCAACTAAAGCAGAGTATCGAGGGGTTGTGAGTGTAGTTATTAAGGCAGTTTGGCTACATGGGATTCTAACAGATTTTGGAATTTACACTTGCCCTTCAATAAACCTAATTTGTGATAATCAAAGTGTAATCAATATATCCAGTGATCCAGTTCAAAAGCAACGGACCAAGCACATTTAATTCCACGTGCACTATATCTGAGAACTAGTGCATAGTAAGCCTATCATTCTACATTACTACCCTATAGAGGAGAAAATTACAAACATATATTCACTAAATATTTCACTGAAAAGATAATTTTCCGTGTTATATCTCTTCTTGGTGTAAAGGTTTGATTGAGTTATTGTTCCTGGTTTTTCTTGCTCATTTTGAGGGGGTATTTTTCCCATGAGGTTTTCCCCATTTCCTTGGTTTATTGATTAAATACTTTTGCATTAGATTGTATGGGTGACCCTTGGTATTAGTTTCCAGTGCCCATGTTGTGCAAGTTAGGATTAAAGGGGGGGGGGGGGTGTTAGGATTAATTAATCCTCCCTTTTACCACCATAGTCTAATTTTCATTTCCTAGCTTAGGAGTACGTTACCACCTCACTAATTCCATGGGGGACTCATCTGGGTCCCAATTAACACTTGATGTGATAGTTTTCATGTTTTTAGGAGCTCCAAAGTCCAATCCCTATAATTTAGGAGCCTGCGTTGAGTCAAGGGAGTTCCATCAACAGTTCACTCTAGTATGTGTTGAGTTATCCTCAGAAGGGCATCAGTTAGTTCATCTCTGGTTATTCTAGCGCCCCATTTCTTTGATTCAAGGACATTAGGTGCATTTTCCTACCTACCTTACTGAGTTAACTGACTGTGAACCAATTTAGTTTACCTGAGTTAGATTAGTGATATCTTAGTGGTGATTTTATCACATTGAGTTAGCACTGGAGTCAATCCATGTTGGCGAATTCAAATCCTACCTAGAGTATTCAAATTCTTCCAATTGTATGATCATAACCACAAAATTTCATAAAAATTTAAAATTTTTAAGATAACATAAAATGTTTGAATACGCAGTTTACTAACTGCTAGCGATTAGCGGAAAATGAAACAGTTTAACAATTAGTATTAATTAGTTTCAAAATACAATAACTAATACAACTTTCATTTTCATAAGTTCTATAAGAATTACTTCCATCCATATTGTTTTTATCTTTACTAATAGTTTTACTTTTTCGCAATTAGGTGAAAATCTATCTTTGAAAACTCAGGGCTTACTTAGCATTATGCTAATGCAGATGGACTGCTGGTTCTTATAGGTTCAATAGGTAATGATCGATCAAGTAGGATTTTAATTTGTAAGGTAGTGAGAAGTATTTCTGTTGCATGTTAATATGCTAGTAAATAAACTGATTATTTAAAAGAAGCTCTGATGAGGTAAAGTAATTTTCTTCCATAGTTCTGGTTCTAAGACAGTATTCAAAGTTTAGATACAAAGATTGTTATCTTTAACATACTTAGCTCAACAAAAAGATCCTTACTATGATCTTAGAGCTCAAGTTCTTCGTCATACAATTACTTTTATTTTAACATGCTCGTACCGCTAATGTGATGTTTAAATGTACTATCTTTTATTCATGAAAGTACTCCTATCAATCTCAAAGGTAAGGATTTCCAATGCAGTACATATTTCTATTTTGTCTCTTTCTTACTAGCCATGGAAATTATTAACTTGTTATTTGTATGTAAATATGCTAAACCTCAAGTTATGAACTTCAGTACTTAAATTATTTCCTTGCAGCATGTATTATTGTAACAATATACAATACCACACCATTTTATAATGTACCAAATATAATTGTTATTTACATCCTGTGGGAATCTTACTACCTGGAAATTTCCATGACAAATTATAAGTTTGGTTCTTTGTAACTAGATACATCATCTTAAGACGGAATACTACCTAACCACCACTTCTATAAAGTCGAAATCATAGGTAAATACATTATCAGTGTTATTCCTATAATTTATAAATCTTGTGCATGGTTTACACAATAGTAAAATTACTATTATAATGTTGCCTCACTATAATAAGTTGTAGTTTATAATAACTACTATGGTAGATTTTACTACCTAGAACTTCTAACCTAAGGTCTCTATCAAGTGAAACATTATAAATAAAACTCCTATACTATGCTAGAACCAAGTAAGCACAAACAATTAAAAAAAATTGACTTTGTAAGCAATGATAAGATTCATTATCATTGTCATTGTCAAGGTGAGCATGTAAAACATTATTTGTAAAAGTTTACACTATGGTTAATGAACCTCGTGATTGTTTATTTGACAAGGTTTAAACATCTTTACTTTATAGTCAACGACATATATTAGATGTTAGCAATTATAACTAGTCTTATACCATCGATGGCAAATGACATAGTTTTGTGCTTCAAATAATATGTAATTATTTTAAAGTCGAATTGCATAGTTTTGATATTGACCATAGCAATGATATGTTGATAATTGAAAATGCAGGTTGACTATAGACAAGAACCTAGCCTAGATAAATTATTTGAGAGGGCATGTGGTTTGCTCTTGTCCATGCATTGGAGACTTAAAAAGGCAGGAAACCCTATTCACCTGTCATTTAACTTCGAGGGTTTCACCAGCCTGCGGGCTACTCTGTGTAGTTTTCCTGGTGGCCATGAGAGGCTTTTCCTCTACTTTGCTTGCTCCATAGCTTGTGTTGGTTGCAGTGTGGTATCATTGCTTAGTCTTAAGGTCTCGATTCTTCTTGGTTGTATGCTTTATTGTGAGAGTGGTTATTTGTTTAAGAGTTTGGCTTGCAGCCTGTCCATGGTTTCAGCTCTGTCTTACTTGTTGCTCATCACGTCTTGTGGAGTTGTAAGTTGGTTGATACTGTCTCCACTCCAGGGTCAGCGTAGGGTTTGAATACTCCTGTGTGCAATTCGATTAAGCTGGTGATAGCTCCTTCACAGCTCAATTTCTCTTCTTACTTGTAGGTAAAGACAAATTTAGTTCTTTGTTATGAAAATATCTTTTGTTAAGTTATTAATGTAGTTAGGGTTTTACTTTGTAAGCTGAATCTTAATCTAAAACTCGGTCTTGTGTTCTTTGCAGGAACCTGCGACAGATCAACCTTCAGTAGAAAAGAAATACAACTACTGGCTTCAGTGTAAGCCCTGGTTTCAAAGTGGGTTTTCCCTACTTGCGATGAGGGTTGTTGGAAAGAAAAACCCAGTGCTTGGAAGCCCGGTTTTGATTTCTTCGTTTGGTTCAAATGTTTAGTATGTTGCTCTCCAATTTACTTTAAAAACCCTTGTTGTTTACACTGGGTCATATTGGCGCTTGAGCCGTGATATGAATGTAGTTTCTGGTTATGGATTTAGCCTTGCAACTCGAAAATGTAATACAGTTTGTTTTTAAAAAGAAAGGATTTGTTTAAGCTTTGAGTTTCTAAATGAGCTCTGTCTCGTTTTCTTGTTAGATGTGAACTGTGGTTTTGTTATTATGTAAATACTGTGTTTATTTTTCTGTTTAAAAGAGTTATAAAAGATATTTACTTTCAGGTAAAGACTGTGATTAGTCTAAAGCATGGATTTTAGCCTTCTTACTAAGTTTGTTACACAGTTAACAATGTAACTGGTTAAAACTTATTACAGGTTAATTTGTAAATTAAATAGATTAGTCAAAGGGGTTTCACCCGTTAGGTTTTTACAGGTGTAAAACTGTCTGGTTTTAAATTTTAAAAAGCATAATTATATACAATTCCTAGTTATTCTGTTTATTATTTATAATACAATTATATTTATTTACTACTCTATATTTATAATTATTCAGAGCTCTGTAGAGAATAGAATGTTAACTCTAGAACTCTGTTTATTTTTCATAAATAAAGGGTTTTATAAATGAAACCCTAACCTAGTTTTTATTAAGTAATAGTTTAAGATTAAGTTAATATTTTAAAAGAAGAACTGTTTAGTTATTAACTTGTTTCTAGAATTTTTTGAAGATTAGTTATTATCTCCTATAAACTTTTATTTCCTATCTGTATACTATTACTGTAATGCTAGTGTAATTTACTATATCTTTTTCCTGCATTTTCATTTAGTTAAACTAAGTAAAACAATAAATATAAACAAACATAACACTACTATTTCATTGCATTTCAAACATTGAAATAAAATGTACTATGTTTACCTACAGATACAAAATCATAACTACTCATTCCATTATCTTAAATATTATTTTATTTATTTAAAGCATTCTAAATGTGCTAGAGTACGGCCTGGTTTCCAGGTGTGAAAAAACATAGCCTGGAAATTTAATTTCTTTCTATTTCATTACTTCCCTAAACCATTTTCATTTCTATAAATAATCAAATAAGAATACTAAATCTAACATTTCACAAACTCTGAATTTTAAGATTCATATAGCAAATAAACTAAGATTTATTTAACTAAGACAGTAAAATAAAATAACATAGAACCTATTGAAGACAAGACAACAATAGCTTTAGGAGGCCATTCCTCCCTACCAATCTCCTTGAGAGCACTCAAACAACGCTTCCTTAGTACCCCTGAGCCTATTCCTGGTATTCTTGGCTGAGAACTGGGTGGAGAATGCAACTATAGAACCCTCTGTCACCTGACTAGTTCAATAACTCAATAAAATAATCTTCTCTCAACAGTATGATATTCAGCTTAAAAGCTGCAACTAGATCATTCACAGCAGTTATCCCCTCAAACACTTTCTAGATTCCCCTCCATTGAATTTCTCTGAAGTACATTCATTCACCCAGAATGATCACTTCTCTAGAATGAGAAGCCACAGCTCTCTTCAATGGGAAATTTTATAGAGATGCCTAGGTCTTCTGGGTCAATTTTCATTAATTGAGCCACCTACTCTGATTCCACTTTCTTGGGGAATCATGACCACAAATATAGGAAGGTTGCCACCTGCAATAGTTGGAAGTGGTTTGAGGATGCTGCCACATGTCAGTTTGCTCTCCACCCAGTCTCCTCCACCAATTTGACCAGTAAACACTCTTTTAACAGCTCTCCTAAGTTGTTGTCTCCTCATTTATTTATTTATAAATAAAATATTCTGAATTTACATTAAATATTCTTGACCCTACTGGTCATCAATTACAACTTAGCATAAAATTTAACATAATGTTCCGTAAATAATATAAAATTGTTTTTTTTGCAAAATTGGGGCATGTGACATACACACCCCCTTAAATTATAACATCATCCTCGATGTTATTTATTTCTCGTCCTCATAATTCCCCTGGAACAGAACTGGATATGCATCCCGCATATGACTTTCCAATTACCAGGTGGATTCCTCTAGACTAAGGTGATTCCATTGCACCTTCACCTGACCAATAGTGCAGTTCCGAAGTGTGATCTCCCTCCGCCCAATGATACAGTCTGGTTCCACTAGAAAATATCCTTCAGGTTACACCTATACATCATTCCAGTTAACAACATGAGTAGCATCATGAACATATTTCTTTCATACAGAAATGTGAAAAACATTGTGAACTCTTAAATTTTATGGTAAGGCTAACTAATAGGCTACCTATACAATCCTGGACAATATTTCAAAAGGACCATGGTAACAAGGTGCTATTTTTTCACAACTACCCAACCTCAGAGAGCTCTTTTTGGGTCTCACCTTGATGAACACATGTTCACCTACCTGAAACTCTTTTGGAGTTCTTTTAAGGTCTGCTTGACTTTTCTGTCGATCTTGTGCAATTTTCATATTACCTTGTACCTGCTTTACAATTTATTCGATTTCTTTCAATAATTCAGGACCTAATACTAACCTGTCCACCGGATTACTCCAAGAGATAGGAGTCTTACATTTCCTTCCATACAAAATTTCGAAAGGACTAAATCTGGATGAAGCTTGATAATTATTATTGTAAGCAAATTCTACCAGGTGTAAATAATCTTCCCATTTACCTGGCTGATCCTTTATATACTTTCTTAGTAAATCCTCCAGTACTTTATTTACTCTTTCATTCTATCCATCAGTTTGAGGATGGAACAAAGTACTAAAATTTAGTGTAGTATTTAATCCTTTAAATAGAGATCTCCAAAAGTTACCTGTAAATTTAGGATCTCGATCTGAGATTATAATTTTTTGGTATTCCATGCAGTCGGAAAATTTGCTTTAAAAAGATATCAGCTATGTTTGCAGCTTTATAAGTAGTTTTTACAGGTATAAAATGGGTTGCTTTACTCAATTTGTTGACCACTACCATTATAGAATCATTTAAATTCTGATTTCTAGGCAGTCCAGTAATAAAATCAAGACTAATTATCTCCCATTTCCAGCTAGGAATGGGAAATGGCTAAAGTAATCCAGCTGGATGTTGATGTTCAGTTTCTACTTGCTGACATTCAAAACATCTAGTGATATATTATGCCAGTTCAGTCTTCATGTTTGGCCAAAAATATTCTTTTCTTAACATAGTTATAGTCTTATGATAACCGGGATGGCCTAAGTAAGGAGTTTTATGGATTTCATCTAAAAGTAATAACTTAACTTTAGGTACATTACATACATACATTTTGTCTTTATATAGTAAAAATCCTTTTTCATTCAAGTTGTACCCTGTACTTAGACTTTCTATTGGATTTTCTTTTGTTTTTGCTCATAATTTTTGGTAAATTTCATCTTGTTCTAACCCTGCTCTAAGCTGTTCTTCAAGCTCTGTTGTATAAGTGCTGATAACTATTGTAAAGTTCAACTTTGCATTTATACTTAATGCATCAGCAACTTTATTTTCTTTTCCTTTAATGTGCTGAATTTCGAAATCATACTCACTTAGAAAAGCTATCCACCTAGCTTGTCTAGCATTCAGGTTAGGTTAGGTTGATCTAACAGATATTTTAGTCCTTTATTATATGTCATTAGAATAAATTTTCTTCCAATTAAATGATGACGCCACATCTTTAGAGAATGTATGATAGCAGCTAATTCCAAGTCATAAGTTGCATAATTATTTTCATGAATTTTTAATTTCCTAGACTCATAGGCAATAACATGCCCTTCTTGAGTCAATACTCCACCTAAACCATCATTGCAGGCGTCAGTACACACTATAAAATATTTATTTGGATCAGCTATTCTTAAAATAGGTGTGCTAGTTAGTAAGTTTTTAAAAATTTTAAAACTATCCTCGCACTTCTTATTCCTATCAAATTTCTTTCCTTTTTTCTGCAAGGAGGTTATCGGATTTGCGATTTTCAAAAACCCTTCGATGAACCTCTGGTAATTCCCATGAAGGATCGAACATTAGTTATGTCTTTAGGAACTAGCCAATATTCAATCACATTTGTCTTTTTGAGATCTACCGAAATTCCTTCTTTAGTCACCACATGACCTAAGTACTAGGTTTTATCTTTAAAGAAGTCACATTTACTAAACTTTGCAAAGAGTTGATGATCTCGCAACTCTTGCAAGACAATTTTTAAATGTTCCTTATGTTCTTCTTCATATTTTGAATAGATTAATATGTCGTCGATAAACACGACCACAAACTTATCCAAATATTTATGCATTACATTATTCATTAGACACATAAAAATAGCTGGAGTGTTAGTAAGCCCGAATGGCATGACGACAAACTCGTAATGGCCATATCGAGTCCTAAAAGTTGTTTTAAAGATGTCTTCATCTTTAATTCTAACTTGGTGATATCTATATCATAAATCAATTTTTGAAAACACCGTGGCTCCATGTAGTTGATCAAACAGATCATCTATGCGAGGTAACGGGTATCTACTTTTTATAGTCATTTTATTCAATTGACGGTAATCTATGCAAAGTCATAGAGTTCCGTCCTTTTTCTTAACTAAGATGACAGGTACCCCCTAGGGAGACACACTGGGTGGAATATATTTCTTGTCAATAAGTTCTTTTAATTGTGACTTAAGTTCACTAAGTTCAAGTATGTTCATCCGATAAGGGGCCTTTGAGCTGGGTACTACACCAGGTACCAACTCAATGGTAAAATCTAGTTCCCTTTTCAAAGGCAGTCCCAGAATTTCTTCCGGAAATATATCTACATACTTCTTTAAAACTGGTATATCCTCCAATTTTAATTTATCTATGTTGTATAAATTTTCCTCATTAGTTACCGTTACTGCATAAGCCTTACAACCTTTCCTAATAACTCTCTTAAGCTGTAGTGCAGAAATCTGCCTTATGGTTGCTTTTCTAGGGTTTCCCTTTACGCTTTCCATCTTTATTTATACAAGTAAAGGTTTTGTCATAGCAATTCAAAATCACCCTATGCTGCTCTAACCAATCCATACCGATTAGTATGTCGTAAGAACCCAGAGGTAGTACATTAAGATTTATAAAATTTTCAAATTGATCCATAACTATTGCACAATTCTTTACAAAACTAGTTACCTTCCTCTTTGCACCAATAGCTAACTGAACCAACCAAGAACTTACAAACTTTTCAACAGGAAGTTTACATTTTTCTACCAGATTAGGTGAAATATAACTTAAACTAGCTCCTGGATCTATTAAAATAGATATGGGTGTTTGGTTTATCTTACCTTCTACTTCCACCATGGAAGTTTGATAGTCTTCTTGCCGATTTTCCAAAGCTGCATTAATCTTGGCCATAGTCCTCGCTAAATCTCCCATAGTCATCTCCTCCTGTATTGTATGGATATTACTAATAGTCTTTTTCCGGTTAGGACAGACTGAGGCATAATGTGGACCATTGCACTCCCAACACTTTATGGGTTCTTTTCGTTCAAATTTCTTTGTGTAATTACTGTTATTATTAGCAGACTCTTTACTCTTTTGATTGTTCTGATTGTTCTATGAATTATTCTTATTTCCTTGGAAATTCTTATTAGAAAAATTTATGACCTTATTATTTTTAGAATTCCAATTGGGAACAAACTCTTTCTTGTTTTGATCATAATTATTATTCTTTTTGGCCTTCCAGTTGGCCATACTTTCCTTTTTCTGATTCTGTTCATAACAGAAATTGGCTTTCCTCATAGCTTCTTCCAGAGTTTTTGGATTGTCATACTCAATCCTATCCTTTATGTGATAAGGTAAACAGCTGAGGAACTCAGTGTACCTTCGATTTTTGATCCACAAGGTATGGCACATACCTAAGCAAACTTAAAAACTTACTGTTCAAATCTTTCATATTCGTTGTACCTAGTTTTAGCTTATAGAATTCTTTAGCCCTTTATTCATAGTACTGTTCAGATAAAAATTTCTTTTTAAAGTACTTCTTGAAGGTACTCCAATTTATGTTTTTCTCTCTTATTCCTTTCACTCTCTTTAAATCTTGCCACCATATATCATCTTTCCCTGAAAGATTATAGATAGCCATTCTAGCCTTTAATTGGTTAGAATAGTTATAAATCTGTAAGTACTTCTTCATCCCGGATAACCAGGATTCTGCTTCCTCCCCCTTTTCAGTTTCCCCATTAAATGTTGGCGGTTTGATCTTTTTAAACTCTCCAGAAATTTCTTCATAAGGTTTATATTTTCTCTTTCTGGTATGTTGGTTATCCTCACTACTATCACTAGTAGAATGAGAATTGTGTTAATCACCAAATACTTTGAAAGATGAGCTACTTTCATTTTTAGTCTGGTTGGTCTTCTTATACTTATGTTGGTAACTTATATCTTCTAAATCATCTCTTTTACCCCTACCCTCAGTTTGAAATCTTTCTATTAGGATCTGATTCAGCTCCTCTTGAGCTCTCAGAAACCTCTCATTTTCTTTTTTAACAGATTCCATTTCAGATTTTAATTCTTTTACTGTTTGTAAAAGTTTTGAGGAATTAGTGGTTATGTCTTCTTGTATAGGTTCTCTTTGTAAATTTTCTTGTTCAGTAAAGGGAGATTTCTCTTCCATGTATTCCTCTAGTTTTTCCATACCTGTTGTTTAAACTTAGAAACAAATTTCTCTGTTGATAACATTAAAAGAAAACAACATCAACAAAATGATTTAAATACACTGTTTCATATAAGCAAGTTGAGCTTTATCAAGGCCTAGTGTTTGAACCTTGTGCTTTGATACCACATGTCATAACCCCAAAATTTCATAAAAATTTAAAATTTTTAAGATAACATAAAATTTCTGAATACGCAGTTTACTAACTGCTAGCGATTAGCCGAAAATGAAACAGTTTAACAATTAGTATTAATTAGTTTCAAAATACAATAACTAATACAACTTTCATTTTCATAAGTTCTATAAGAATGACTTGCATCCAAATTGTTTTTAGCTTTACTAATAGTTTTACTTTTTGGCAAGTAGGTGAAAATCTATCTTTGAAAACTCAGGGCTTACTTAGCATTATGCTAACATAAATGGACTGCTGGTTCTTACAGGTTCAACAGGTAACGATCGATCAAGTAGGAGTTTAATTTTTAAGGTAGCGAGAAGTATTTCTGTTGCATGTTAATATGCTAGTAAATAAACTAGTTATTTAAAAGCAAGCTCTGATGAGGTAAAGTAATTTTCTTCCATAGTTCTAGTTCTAAGACAGTATTCAAAGTTTAGTTACAAATATTGTTATCTTTAACATACTTAGCTAAACAAAAAGATCCTTACTATGAGCTTAGAGCTCAAGTTCTTTGTCATACAATTACTTGTATTTTAACATGCTCATACTGCTAATGTGATGTTTAAATGTACTATCTTTTATTCATGAAAGTACTCCTATCAATCTCAAAGGTAAGGATTTCCAATGGAGTACATATTTCTATTTTGTCTCTTTCTTACTAACCATGGAAATTATTAACCTGTTATTTGTATGTAAATATGCTAACCCTCAAGTTTTGAACTTCAGTACTTAAATTATTGCCTTGCAGCATGTATTATTGTAACAATATACAATACCACACTATTTTATATTGTACCAAATATAATTGTTATTTACATCTTATGGGAATCTAACTACCTAGAAATTTCCATGACATATTATAAGTTTGGTTCTTTGTAACTAGATACATCATCTTAAGATGGAATACTACCTAACCACCACTTCTATAAAGTCAAAATCATAGGTAAATACATTTTCAGTGTTATTCCTATAAATTATAAATCTTGTGCATGGTTTACACAATAGTAAAATTACTATTATAATGTTGCCTCACTATAATAAGTTGTAGTTTATAATAACTACTATGGTAGATTTTACTACCTAGAACTTCTAACCTAAGGTCTATATCAAGTGAAACATTATAAATAAAATTCCTATACTATGCTAGAACCAAGTGAGCACAAACAATTAAAAAAAATTGACTTTGTAAGCAATGATAAGATTCATTATCATTGTCATTGGCAAGGTGAGTGTGTAAAACATTATTTGTAAAATTTTACACTATGGTTGAACCTCGTGATTGTTTAATTGACAAGGCTTAAACATCTTTACTCTATAGTCAACGACATATATTAGATGTTAGCAATTATAACTAGTCTTATACCATCGATGGAAAATGATATAGTTTTGTGCTTCAAATAATATGTAATTATTTTAAAGTCGAATTGCATAGTTTTGATATTGACCATAGCAATGATATGTTGATAATTGAAAAAGTAGGTTGACTATAGACAAGAACCTCACCTAGATAAATTATTTGAGAGGGAATATGGTTTGCTCTTGTCCATGCATTGGAGACTTAAAAAGGCAGGAAACCCTATTCACCTATCATTTAACTCCGAGGGTTTCGTCGGCCTGCGAGTTGCTCTGTGTAGTTTTCCTGGCGGCCATGAGAGGATTTTCCTCTACTTTTCTTGCTCCATAGCTTGTGTTGGTTGCAGTGTGGTCTCATTACTTAGTCTTAAGGTCTCGATTCTTCTTGGTTATATGCTTTACTATGAGAGTGGTTATTTGTTTAAGAGTTTGGCTCGCGGCCTGTCCATGGTTTCAGCTCTGTCCTACTTGTTGCTCATCACAAATTGTAGAGCTGTAAGTTGGTTTGATACTATCTCCACTCCAGGTTCAGCGTAGGGTTTGAATACTCCTCTGTGGAATTCAATTAAGCTGGTGACAACTCCTTCACTGCTCGATTTCTCTTCTTACTTGCAGGTAAAGACAAATTCAGTTCTTTGTTATGAAAATCTCTTTTGCTAAGTTATTAGTTTAGTTAGGGTTTTACTTTGTAAGTCGAGTCTTAATCTAAAACTCAGTCTTGTGTTCTTTGCAGGAACCTGCGATGGCTCAACCTTCAGTGGAAAAGAAACACAACTGTCGGCTTCAGTGAAATCCTGGCCCCAACCGGTAAGCCTTGGTTTCAAAGTGGGTTTTCCCTATTTGTGATGAGGGTTGTGGAAAGAAAAACACAGTGCTTGGAAGCCCGGTTTTGATTTCTTCGTTTGGTTAAAATGTTTAGTATGTTTCTCTCCAGTTTACTTTAAAAACCCTTGCTATTTATGCTGGTTCATATCATCTCTTGAGTCGTGATATGAATGTAGTTTTTGGTTATGGATTTAGCCTTGCGACTCGAAAATGTAATACAGTTGGTTTTTGAAAAGAAAGGATTTGTTTATGCTTTGAGTTTCTAAATGAGCTCTGTCTTGTTCTGCTGTTAGATGTGAATTGTGGTTTTGTTATTATGTAAATACTGTGTTTATTTTACTGTTTAAAAGATTTATAAAAGAAATTTACTTTCAGGTAAATACTGTGATTAGTCTAAAGCATGGATTTTATCCTTCTTACTAAGTTTGTTACACAGTTAACAATGTAACTAGTTAAAACTTATTACAGGTTAATTTGTAAATTAAATAGATTAGTCAAAGGGGTTTCGACCCTTAGAATTTTACAGGTATAAACCTTTCTGGTTTTAAATTTTAAAAAGCATAATTATATATAATTCCTAGTTATTCCATTTATTATTTATAATACAATTATCTTTATTTACTACTATGTATTTATAATAATTTGGAGCTTTGTAGAGAATAGAATGTTAACTCTAGAACTCTGTTTATTTTTCATGAATAAAGGGTTTTATAAACGAAACCCTAACCTAGTTTTTATTAAGTAATAGTTTAAGATTAAGTTAATATTTTAAAAGAAGAATTGTTTAGTTATTAACTTGTTTCTAGACTTTCTTTAATATTAGTTATTATCTCCTATAAACTTTTATTTCCTATCTGTATACTATTACTATAATGCTAGTGTAATTTACTATATCTTTTTCCTGCATTTTCATTTAGTTACACTAAGTAAAATAGTAAATATAAATAAACATAACACTGCTATTTCATTGCATTTCAAACATTGAAATAAAATTTACTTTGTTTACCTACAAATACAAAATCATATCTACTCATTCCATTCTCTTAAAGATTATTTCATTTATTTAAAGCATTCTAATTGTGCTAGAGTATGACCTAGTTTCCAGGTGTGGAAAAACACAGCCTAGAAATTTAATTTATTTCTATTTCATTAATTCCCTAAACCATTTTCATTGCTATAAATAATCAAATAAGAATACTAAATCTAACATTTCATAAACTTTGAACTTTCAAATTCATATAGCAGATAAACTAAGATTTATTTAACTACGATAATAAAATAAAGTAACATATAACCTGTTGAGGAAAAGACGACAACAACTTTAGGAGGTCGTTCCTCCCTACCAATCTCCTGGAGAGCGCTCAAACAATGATTCCTTAGGACCCCCGAGCCTGTTCCTAGTCTTCTTGGCTGTGAACTGGGTGGAGAATGCAACTGTAGAACCCTCTGTCACTTGACTAGTTCAATACCTCAGCAAAACAATCTACTTTCATCAGTATGATCTTCAGCTTAAAAGCTGCAACTAGATCATTCACAGCAGTTATCCCCTCAAACACTTTCTAGATTCCCCTCCATTGAATTTCTCTGAAGTACATTCATTCACCTTGAATGATCACTTATTTAGAATGAGCAGCCTCAGCTCTCTTCAATGGGAAATTTTATAGAGATGCCTAGGTCTTATGGGTCAGTTTTCATTAATTGAGCCACCTACTCTGATTCCACTTTCTTGGGGAATCATGACCACAAATATAGGGAGGTTTCCACCTGCAATAGTTGGAAGTGGTTTGAGGATGCTGCCACATGTCAGTTTTCTCTCCACCCAGTCTCCTCCACCAATTTGACCAGTAAACACTCTTTTAACAACTCTCCTAAGTTTTTGTCTCCTCATTTATTTATTTATAAATAAAATATTCTGAATTTACATTAAATATTCTTGACCCTACTGGTCATCAATTACAACTTAGAATAAAATTTAACATAACGTTCCTCAAATAATATAAAATTGTTTTTTTTGCAAAATTGGGGCATGTGACATTATTGATGTAATGTTATGTTGACCAAATTTTGTATCTTGGATGTTCAATTTCATCATGAATGTTTGATCAATGTTCATTGAATTGATTCTTTCTCCTTCAATCTTCTTTCATAGTGAATTCATTCAGGCTTGAGGATCCTAAGCTTTGCTAAATTAAACAAGAAGAAGCAGTATGAAGAAGAAAAATATGCAATCCACAATGAAAAAGAAGATGATACAAGATGAAAGAACTAAGAGATAGAGTTTTTACAAAAATGATGCTACCAAAGGAAAGATGAAAGAAGAAGAAGACAAGTGAAGAAGTGAAATATTGATAGAATATAGAATATGGGAGTGAAAGAATGTTAAAGGACTCCTGGGAACAAACAAAAGAAGAAAGAGTGATCTAGGAGGATCCTCCATAGTCGACCAAAGTAGAAGTATTTGAATAGTGAAAAAATAATTGCAGTGGTAAAGAGCTCGTTGACAGCTTTTCGTCAACGTTTATTTCGCATGAAATGACCTTTGGTTGCAGAAGTTATTAAGGTTTGAAATTACAACTGAAAGGTTCAAATCCACACATCCTTTGAAAAATTATGCTAGCCATGACCCCCATCGTTGGTTCTTAATAGTCATAAGGTTGAATTATTATTTAAAGTTGAAATAACAATTATATTGAAAAGGGGAGGGGGGCGATCAAAGTAGAAGTATTCAAATAGTGAAAAAAAAATTACAGTGGTAAAGAGATCATTGACAACTTTTCGTCAACGTTTATTTCGCGTGAAACAACCTTCGTTTGCAAAAGTTATGAAGGTTTAAAATTACAACTAAAAGGTTCAAATACACACATCCTTCAAAAAATTATGCTAGCCATGACCCCCATCGTTGGTTCTTAATAGTCATAAGGTTGAATTATTATTTAAAGTTGAAGTAACAGTTATATTGAAAATGGGAGGGGGGCGGGTCGAGGGATTAGCCCTTGACCCATATGGACAACACTGAGGCCTTATTAATGAGGTTAATAGTCCATATGCCAACACAACATATCAAATTGACATAGTCACAATGCCAATCCTTAACGTATCCAACACGTTGACATGCCACAAACCATATATTATGATATAACCATATCTGTCTAACTATATGATATAATCACATCCGCCAAACTATATGGACTATACCCCACCATGCAAATAGGTAACCAAAAGCACATGGTAAGGAAGAGGTCCATGGGTTTGGCCGCGGAACCTCTTCCCTTATACAGGAGATCCTTTACCATTCGGCCTTGACCCCTCCATTGAGATAACAATGACGTAAAACCATTAAAATATTGATATGGATCAGCACCAAAGAAGGGGCGCGTGGCTCCTCCACACGCACCCTTTCTCACTTTAAAAATCCATGAATTTTTGAACCCCTCGACAGGGTTGAGGTTCAATGCTCTTTTTGAACACATTTCCCAAGGAAGATACAACAATCATTGTGCATGGATCCCATGGTGGGGTATAGTCCATACATGCCACATAAGCGGGACATAGATAGTTCTCAATTTACGTTCCAGAGGATGCCGTAGGAAAACCTAGTTGATTTTATAGTCATTTTTATCAAATTTTAGAGAGGATCATAGTGGTGCTATCTGTTTTTGTTTGTGACTGACAAAAAATAGAAGTGGTTCCAGTAACCCAATATTGTAAGGTTTAAATACATAATATGATCAACATTACCATTGGAAGTGACCCGGAGACGTAGCCCAGGAGGGGTGAACTCTGTTATTTGTTGTTGTCTTCATTTTATGGTTTGCATATCTCTTTTATTTTCTTATGTGGTTCATTTAAAGCGTTAAAATTTAATTTTTTTAACACATATCTATGAGTATTGACAATAAATTTCACATGCAAATTTTTAGTTAAAAAGATCCTGAAATTACTGTCAAATACGCTCCCGCCCCGGAGGAGCAACATGACATCAATTGCTCTGCTATACCACAATGTAGCATCCCCTTATGCTCTGATACTACAGTGATATACCACGATTTCCATGAACCCGGTGCTGTAACATCCCTGACCCTCTAACCGGCGGAGAGGACGCCACCATGGTGTTAACCATCTGGGCAACCAGCCCCATGAACATGTGCATTCAGAAAAATTGAATAAAATGCATTGAAGTATAACATGCACAGATACATAATTACTTATCATACATAGTGGAAGCAAACATACATTCATTCATTCAACATGTTCATCATAATTTATTAACAGTAAATATAATTGCAGGAGTAAAATAAGCAAGATTACTTATCTTGTAAAGAACTCGTCCCACAACCAGCTATGTCGCTGCAATGTTCCACCCAACCATAGGCCCACGTGCTCCTTAATCTCTCAACAACGCTACCACCCCTAAGCTAGGCATGATTCCCCAAGGAATAAGGAACAAGCAGGCTTACACATAGCCAAGGATACACAAAACACAGCCAAGCCAACATAGTTGGGTTTATCAGGCCGTCAAGGAGCTGGGAAAGGCTAAATGCTAAGCTGGTGAGCTCATTACAGAGCTAGAAACACCTACACGAGAACTAGCTTGACTTCTAAGACACCCACACACACCGAACACAAGGAATCAGTCCCTTCTCTGCTACACAGTCCCTTAGGCCCTGACTTCCCTTCTAGTGCTATTTAGGGGTTGTGGAGAAGAAATCCATCCCTCTAGCTCTGTCTATGTGGTTTTCAAACACACCAGGTTTATCAAGCAAACCAAGCCCCCATCCTTGCTCCCAACACATTCCGAAGACCAACCACTGCATACACGCAGTCACACAAGTGATTCGTAGCTTGGGTAAGTAAAAAAATTCATGGGTCGTTCTTGACCCTATCGTGGCCAAAATGACTTCATACAGTCCACAACAAAAAAAATGTAGGGGACACCACAGCAACCTGTGAATATTGAGAAGAACGGCGGCAACCACAAATCAAGGGAAGAACAACAGCCCCAATCTCAACCTTGAAGCAACGGATAAATTACACGGCCATATCAGTCTGTAAGGAAAACATACACCCACACAATCCACAAAATCCATATGGAAAACATGCACACACAAAACATGAACGGCTTATTCACAAGGGAAAATCATGGGTGAAGAATGGCGGCTCCCGGCTTGCTGCGTGAGTAAAAACTAGGAAAATTCCTGTGTGTGAGAATGAACAGAACTACCGTCCCTGCGTGAGGATGAACCGAAAGGGGAGAGAATGGAATAGTGGAGAGAGTGGAATGAAGGGCATAGTCACTCTTCTTCCCATCGTGAGGTTCAATCCACTGGTGGAGTGTGCGTGTGGGAAAGGAATGACAGTCCTGCCACACTCCACTCCCCAGCCATAACTGCCCCAACTAACAGTAGAATTTTTAATGGTGGTAATTGGATAAGACAAGGGAAGGTGAGCAAGTCAAAAGGGTTTAATAGCTAACACATGGATTTTCCCCATAGGTTCAAAGTTTAATAATCCCACACCCCTTATCCTTAGGAAAATCATGCCCTTTTCATCATGGTTGCATTGACATAGCTGGTTGGGGTTCATTTAATTAAAAATGCATATTTACATGATGACAAAACTTAATATGTATGCCACATGCCCCGATATACCATTAGTGACAACTTCAATCTGAAACATAGCATACCCAATCGATGGTGGGTCCTTGGCCTTTAGCTCCACACCATGATTATTACAATATATACATCATGTACATTTAATGAAACAGGGTCAAAACTGGGGTGTTACATTCCCCTCTCGCTTCAATAGCATTGTCCTTAGTGCTTTACAAAATTTGAACAAAATGCTACACCGGTACCACCTCAGTGTTCCGCAGAATTGAACAAAAATGGATGTGCCAATCACATGGCATCCTCCAGCTCCCACGTAGCCTCTTCAGGTTCGTATTGTTCCCGTTGCACCTTTACCTAACCTATGGCCCGATTCCGGAGCATTGTGACCTTCCTATCGAGGATGAGCATTGGCTCGATTTAGAACTCTCCCTCGGGTTCCACCTAAATCACATCCCAATTTATCGCATGGTTAGGATCATGTACATATCTCTTAAGCAAAGAAACATGAAAAACATTATGAGCTCTAGTGCTAGCAGGCAATGCAAGTCTATATGCAATTGGCCCTATTATTTCAAGCACTTCAAATGGCCCACAATATCTTGGTGATAGCTTGGCACAAATCCCAAGCTTTAAGGAACTCTTCCTTGCCCTCACTCCGAGGTAAACATGATCCCCAACACTGAACTCCCTGTTCACCCTATGCTTATCTGCATAGCTTTTCTGCCTGTCCTGTGCTGCTTTTAGATTCTACCTGATCTTTACAACCTCTTGATCCATCTCCTTGAGCAATTCTGGTCCAAGCACAACCCTATTCACTGGATTATCCGAAGTCACAGGTGTCCTACATCTTCTTCCATACAAAGCTTCATACGGACTCATCCCCAAGGATGGCTGTTGTCCATTGTTATAAGCAAACTCTACCAAGTGTAAGTATTCTTCCCACTTGGTTGGTTTGTCCATCACATACATGGGAAGCATGTCTTCGAGCACTTGATTAACTCTCTCTGTCTTCCCATCTATCTGAGGATGGTATGCAATGCTGAAGTTTATCTTTGTTCCCAAATCTGCAAACAACCCCTTCCAAAAGTTGGAAGTAAACTTGACATCTTTGTCAGAGACTATTGCCTTCGGCAATCCATGCAACTTGAAAATATCCTTCATGAAGATCTTTGCAATGTCATCAGTCTTATGTGTAGACTTCACTGGTATAAAATGCGCTGCCTTAGTCAACTTGTCTACCACAACCATGATGGAATCATGCTGTCTCCAAGTCATTGGCAATCCTGTAATAAAATCCATGGAAATAACTTCTCATTTCCATTCTGGAACTGGCAAAGGCTGCAACAAACCTGCAGGGTGTTGATGCTCAACCTTTACCTGTTGATATTTCATACACCTCGAAATGTACTCAGTCATATCCCTTTCATTCCTGGCCAAAAGTACTGCTTTCTAGCTGTAGCAATTGTCTTCTGATATCCTAGGTGACCAGAATACAGAGTTTTATGGATTTCATCCATAACAACTTTCCTCAAATCTACTACATCTAGAATATAAATCCTACCTTTAAAAGTGAGAATTCCATCTTCTTCCAATTTATATCCCTCATACCTCTTCTCAAGACTTTGTTGTTGCAATTTGTCTTTTACCTGCTCATACAATTCATCTCCAGCAACATGATTAACAATCTGCTGCCTCAAATATGATTGGAAAATACTAAGGGATGCCACATGCATTTCCTATGCCTTCCTGCTGAGTGCATCAGCTACCTTATTTTCCTTTCCTTTTATATGCTTGATTTCAAAATCAAATTCACATAAAAATTCCAACCATCTTGCTTGCCTAGCATTCAGAGTCGGCTGATCAAATAGATACTTCAGACCACAATGGTCTGTTCTGAGCTCAAATCTTCTACCCATCAAGTAATTCCTCCACATCTTGAGGGAATTTACTATGGCTGCAAGCTCTAGATCATGAGTGGCATAGTTCTTCTCATGCTCCTTCAGCTTTCTTAACACATAACATATCATGTGGTTGTCCTGCATAAGGACTCCTCCAAGCCCTTATTCGCATGCATCGGTACACACCACAAAATCTTTCTCTAGGTCTCCAACTTTCAATACAGGTGCACTGGTGAGAAGATTCTTCAACCACTGGAAACTTTCTTCACACCTCGATTTCCATTCTAACTTCATCCCCTTCTTTTGCAAAGAAGTGATGGCATGTGCAACTCTGGAGAATCCCTCAATAAACGTCCGATAGTATCCTGCAAGTCCCATAAAAGATCTTACATCTATCACATTTCTTGGAGTAGGCCAATTCATAATGGCTTCAATCTTTTCAGGGTCCATAGATATACCCTCCTCTAAGATAATGTGACCCAGATACTGAATCCTATCTCTATAGAAGTCACACTTGCTCAGTTTTACATACAGCTGATGCTCCCTGAGCAATTGCAATGTCAATCTCAAATGCTCTTCATGCTCTTCCTCGTTCTTAGAATAAACAAGAATGTCATCCAGGAAAACAAGAACAAACTTGTCCAAATATCTACTGAAGACATTATTCATAAGGCACATAAATGTAGCTGGTGCATTTGTGAGACCAAATGGTACCACTACAAACTCATAATGCCCATACCTTGTCCTGAAGGCTATCTTATGAATGTATTCATCCTTGATTCTCACTTGATGGTAACCAGAATTCAAGTCAATATTAGAAAATACCTTTGCTCCTCTCATTTGATCAAAGAGGTCATCAATCCTAGGAAAAGGATATTTACTCTTCATAGTAACCTTGTTCAACTGTCTGTAATCAATACACAACCTAAGTGCACCATCTTTCTTCTTTACAAATAGAACCGGTGCTCCCCAAGGAGACACACTCGGCCAGATATACTTATTTCCCAACAACTCTTACAGTTGCATCTTCAATTCTAGCATCTCTGGTGTACTCATCCTGTAGGGTGCCTTGGACACTGGTGTTGCTCCTGGCACAATTTCAATAGTGAAATCAATGTCCCGCTTTGGAGGAAGCCCTGGAATCTCATCAGGAAACACATCCTTGAATTCTTGTAACACCTGATAGTCCTCCAATCTCAGAGTTTCATCTCCTGATGTCTCCAAAATATGAGCTGCATACAACTGGCAACCCTTTCTACAGAACTTCTTTAACTGCATTGCTGAAACCTACCATACTGAAATCACCTTTGGAATACCTTTCACAACTACTAGGTTCCCTTATTCATTCATGCATTCGAAAGTCTTATTGTAACAGTCAAGCTTCACCCTGTGAGCTTCTAACCAATCCATTCCAATGAGAACATCATAGGAACCAAGTGGTAGAACATTCAGATCTACACAAGTGACCAATCCATTCATGACCAATGGACATTTCTCTACCATTTCACTAACCTTTCTCTTAGTTCCAGTGGCTAGTTGAACTAACCAACACTTCCTATGCTTTACTTTCTTAAAAGCACAAATCTCCACTACTATAGGAGTAATGTCACTGTGCGTAGAACTAGGGTCAGTCAAAATAGAAACAGATTGCTCAACAATCTTACCTGCAACTTCAACCACAGTTGACTGGTGATCTGCTTGGCGGTCCTCCAGTCCTGCATAGATTCTAGGGACTACCCTTGCTACTTGACCCACTGTTTCTACTTCTTGAATGTTGTAAGCTGGTCTTGCACTCTCATTCTTGAGTGGACATATTCTGTGCATGTGGGGTCCTCCACATTTCCAATATTGAAGTGGTCCTCTATTCTGTTGTGGGTCCTTAGGCTTTTCTCCTATCACTCAAACTGGCTTACTCACAGCTTGAGATGGTTGCTTCTGCTGATTCCTGAAGTTAGAAGGTTTGAAACCTTTCTTTCTTTGGTCAAACTTCTCGTTCTTCTTGTCCTTCCATGCCTTATGGTAATCAGGTTTACCTTTGCTTTGCTCATAGCAATACTTATCCTTCCTTATTGCTTCTTCAAGAGTTCTAGGTTCATAAAAATCAATTCTATCTTTGTAATACTGAGGTAATCCGCTCAGAAAATGCTAGACATTCACTTTTTCATCTCTGATGTACCGGACATACCTCAACAACTCCAAAAACTTATTTGCATATTCTTCCATGTTCCGCTGTCCCAATATCAGCTCATGGAACTCCTTAATATTGTCATCATAATACCTGTCAGAGAGGTATTTCTGCTTGAAATACTTCTTGAACTGTTTCCACTTAAGTCTCCTTTCACTGATCCTCTTTACTTGCTTGAAGTGTTCCCACCAAATGGATTCTCTTCCATTCAAATTGAATATGACAACTCTTGCCTTCATGTTTCCTGAATAATCATGCACTTGAAAGTACTTCTTTATCCCAAGAAGCCAAGCTTCAGCCTCTTGTCCAGTCTTTACCTCACCATCAAATGTAGGAGGTTTGGCCTTCTTAAATTCATCCTGAGAGCAATCCCTATGGTGTCTCTTTCTTTTTCTTTTATGAGAAGAAGAAATTGAATCCCCGCTGGATTCTTCAGAGTCAAATGATCCACTAGAAGTCCTTCTCCTTCTCCTAGTACTGCTCTTACCGCCTTCTGGTCATGCTGTACCTCGTCCAGAGTCTATCTTTCTCTGCAAGTCTGTTAAATTCTGCAACATTGCAGCATTTAGCTGGTGTTGCTCTTCCTGGGCTTTAATCAAGCTTCTCATGGTGGCTGCAACATCTGACAGTGTCTCTTGGAATATCCTTCCATTAGAATCTATGTCATCGTTTCCATTATGGACATTTTCTCCCATGGCATCTCACACACGCTCGTAAGAATCCCAAGCACCATATCCATCATGGGTTCTCATAATTGAACCGCCACTTTCTTACCAATTGCACTACTTAGAATACTACCCTTGAAGGTGACTATGATTCTGCAAACGTGTTAGTAACACAACTGTTAGATGCATACATTGATATAAATCAGAATTATTTGCCTTCTCTTGGAAAAATCATAAAATAATAAATTTGCCCAAACACAATATTTTTTTTCATCAAAGAACGTCTGTCTGAGGGGTACGATGGGGGTCAAGGGGGCTTGCCATGGAAAAACAGTCAAAATCTGCTAGGAAATCCCAGGAAAAAACTCAAAATTTCCCTGTACAGGATCGGGTCTCATCCCAACTAACAATCCGATGTTTCGACGGTCAAAACAACTAGCTTCCTCCGTTGTTCATCAGTGATCGGATCCACTAAGCACTACCGCATCGATGATCGAATCCTCTAACCTTCGAAAGGATAGTCCATTAGATAGCCGCAATGATGGACGTTCAATCCACTAACTTCATCCGACATAGCTCATCGGTATCTGAATTAACTAGGTGTCGACAATGTGTTCAACTAACCATCGTCGATGGCCGACGATTCCAAGACTTAGAGAAATTTTCAAAATTTTCCCTTTTTGTCTTCCTCTTTGCTGCTTGATCGACTCAATTCTCTTCTTTTCATCGACGAAATAGCTCCATTAGCAGCCGCAATGGTGGCCTATCATCTTTGATCTTCTTCCGATCGGCAGCCCAATCTGTTGAGGCATAACCTGATCGGTATCAGAAGTCTCTTCCCGTCGAAAGGCTAGTGCTCTAGGCTTCCGAAACAGTGGGTGCACGAACCACTTTATTCTTTCTGTGGCCAATGTTTTCATTACTTAGAAAAATTTTGAACTTTCTTTATTGCGTCGACGGTCAGAGGCCTTACCTGTCGAGAGCATAGTGGTCTAGCCATCCGCAATGGTGGCGCTCACTTGGCTAAGTATCGACGATCCATTTGTCTAGGTGTTTCAATGTGCCGACGGCCAAAACAGTTAGAAAATTTTCTAAATTTCCCTCTCCTCTGTCTTCCTCCACATCGGCTGTCGAGTGGCCTTCCCACTAAGTGCTCCACTGCATCGAAAGAACTTGTCACTAAGTCTTTCGATGGGCTGATGTTTCCAGCACTTAGAAATTTTTTTGAAGATTGAGGTTTTTCTGTCCAAATTTTTTGATCTCTACTGGGCAGAAGGAAATCCTGCCTCTGTGACTGCATCTTTCATGGCCCATTCAGGCCCATGCTGCAACATGAGCTCTAATACCACACTGTAACGTCCCCGACCCTGCGACCGATGGAGAGGACGCTACCATGGTGTTAACCATCCGGGAAACCAGCCCCATGAACATGTGCATTTAGAAAAATTGAATAAAATGCATTGAAGCATAACATCCACAGATACATAATTACTTATCATATACAGCGGAAGCAAACGTACATTCATTCATTCAACATGTTCATCATAATTTATTAACAGTAAATATAATTGCAGGAGTAAAATAGGAAAGATTACTTATCTTATAAAGAACTCGTCCCACAACCAGCTACGTCGCTGCAACGTTTCACCCAACCATAGGCCCACGTGCTCCTTAATCTCTCAGCAATGCTGCCACCCCCGAGCTGGGCATGATTCCCCAAGGAATAAGGAACAAGCAGGCTTACACATAGCCAAGGATACACAAAACACAGCCAAGCCAACACAGTTGGGTTTATCAGGCCATCAAGGAGCTGGGAAATGCTAAATGCTAAGCTAGTGAGCCCATTACAGAGCTAGGAACACCTACACCAGAACTAGCATGACTTCTAAGACACCCACACACACCCAACAGAAGGAATCAGTCCCTTCTCTGCTACACAGTCCCTCAGGCCCTGACTTTCCTTCTAGTGCTATTCAGGAGTTGTGGGGAAGAAATCCAGCCCTCTAGCTCTATCTATGTGGTTTTCAAACACACCAGGTTTATCAAGCAAACCAAGCCGCCATCCCTGCTCCCAACACAGTCCGAAGACCAACCACTGCATACACGCAATCACACAAGTGATTTGCAGCTTGGGCAAGTAAAACAATTCCTAGTTTGTTCTTGGCCCTATCGTGGCCAAAATGACTTCATACAGTCCACAACAACCAAAATGTAAGGGAGACCACACCAACCTATGAATCTTGAGAAGAATGGCGGCAACCACAAATCAAGGGAAGAACAACAGCCCCGATCTCAACCTTGAAGCGACAAATAAATTACACGGCCATATTAGTCTGTAAGGAAAACATACACCCACACAATCCACAAAATCCATATGGAAAACATGCACACACAGAACATGAACAACTTATTCACAAGGGAAAATTGTGGGTGAAGAATGGCGGCTCCCGGCTTGCTGCGTGAGTAAAAACTAGGAAAATTCCTGTGTGTGAGAATGAACAGAACTACCGTCCTTGCGTGAGGATGAACCGACAGGGGAGAGAATGGAATAGTGGAGAGAGTGGAATGAGGGGCGTAGTCACTCTTCTACCCATCATGAGGTTCAATCCACTGGTGGAGTGTGTGTGTGGGTAGGGACTGACAGTCCTACCACACTCCACTCCCCAGCCATAACTGCCCCAACTAACAACAGAGATTTTAATGGTGGTAGTTGGATAAGACAAGGGAAGGTGAGAAATTCAAAAGGGTTTAATAGCTGACACATGGATGTTCCCCATAGGTTCAAAGTTTAATAATCCCCCCCCCACTTATCCTTAGGAAAATCGTGCCCTTTTCATCATGGTTGCATTGACATAGCTAGTTGGGGTTCATTTAATTAAAAATGCATATTTACATGATGAAAAAACTTAATATGTATGTCGCATGCCCCGATAAACCATCGCTGACAACTTCAATCTGAAACATAGCATACCCAATCAATGGTGGGGCCTTGGCCTTTAGTTCCACACCATGATTATTACAATATATACATCATGTACATTTAATGCAACAGGGTCAAAACCGGGGTGTTACAGGTGCCCATACACCTGACTGATATGAGGAATAACTTAAAAATTATCTTTACGATCTCTTTAACTTAGTAATGGGTCATGTAACATCCTTTAACATTCATTCTTACCTTGACAAATCTGTTGTGTGATCAGAAACACCTTTTATGCACTGAATCAGTCCTTTCTGCACTCCACCCTCCACATTCCCCTTTCCGCCTTCCGCTGCGGAACATCCGGAATCAGAAACTCAAAAAAAATGATGGAAACATTTAACCACTCTTCTGCCTTCCGCCTTCTGCCTTTTCTCCCTCCGTTGTGGAACTTGGGAATCATAAAATTAACATTTTGAAGGAATCATTCAGCCACATTCTGCCTTTCACATTTCGCATTTTCACCTTCCGCTGCGGAACTCGGGAATCAGAAAACCAACTAAACCATACCTTGATTTGTTCACTTTCTTCCTTTTGCCTTCCACCTTTTCTCCTTCTGCTATGGACGTCGAAAATCGGAAAAATAACTTTTTAGCTTAAACTTTTTCCCATTTTTTTCCTTCTGCCTTCTGTAGGCATATTCTGGGGTGCAGAAAACACACTTTTACCTTAGAATTTCCAGCTCTTTCTGCTATTGACTTCCACCTTCCACAGGAAGACTCCGGGGTGCAGAAACCAACATTCTTCCTTGTTATTTTTTCTTTGTTTCCACCTCCCACCTTCTTCTTTCTGCGGGAGGATCCCAGGGTGTAGAAACCCTTAAGTCAGATACCTTCTAACTCTATAACCAGGCCTTTAGCCTCCATGATTATAAGTAAAATGCATTGGGACATACAAGGCATATATAGATTCAAATGTAGGAACATTTAATCAACAATAAACTCTATTATAGTCATTAACAAGCATTCATCATATTCATAAACAAATACATTGTATAAATAATACAACATAATACTTATCTTTGAAGATGAAGACATCCCACAACTAGTTATGTTGTTGCAACGTTGCACCCAACCATAGGCCAGTGTGTTCATTAATCTATCAACACCACTGTCGCCCTCAAGATGGGCATGATTTCCATAGGGAACTAGAGAACATCAAACTCACACATAGCCATAACACATCAACACAGTCAAGCCAACCTACAATTGGATTTCTCAGACTGTCCATAGTCAATCCAACCCGCAATTGGGTTTCTGAGATTGTCCACAGTCAATCCAACCTGCAGTTAGGTTTCTCAGACTTTCCATCCAATCCAATACAAAATTGGGTTTATGAGGTTGCAGGAAATCAAGCCAAAACACTACTGGGTTTCTCAGGCCACACAGCCAAGCCAACAAATAGTTGGGTTTCTTAGACTGCACACATTCAATCCAACATTCACATTAAGGACCAACCAAGACAACTAACATATGAGTTTCTCAGGCATCTCATCTAAGCCATATTACTGTTGGGTTTCTCGAGCCATACATCCAAGCCAACAAATAGTTGGAGTGCTCGGGTTGTCCAGCCAAGGATCACACATGGCCAAAATGCACAACAAGACACATCCAAGCCAACTACCAGTTGGGTTTCTCAAGATTATAAGGCATTGGAAAGGTAGAATGACTAAGCTAGTGGCTCATTCAAGAGCTAGGGACACCTCCACAATATCTATCTAGTCTGGCATTCATAATACCTACACACCCAACACAAGGAAGTATCCCCTTCTCTACTCCATGGTCCCTTGGGCTATGCCTTCCCTTCTAGTGCTCTTCAGGGTGTGCATAGAAGATTCACCAGCCCCTCTTATCTTTTCTTTGAGGTTCCTCTCTGCACTAGGTTTATCAAGCCCATTCCTCGTCTGTTCCACTCCTAAGTCTTGCATAAAGTTCAGACCTAATCCAGAGTGCAAATCACAACAAACCACATGGAGACACAACAACATAGGGATCCACTCTGCAACACAGAAAAACAGGTTTGCATACCAATTTGTAACAGAAAGAAACACTGCGGAACCACTCTTTTGTGACTCGGGATAGTGAAAAATATCCACAACGCATAATTCCTATGTGAATGAGGAAATGCTCTGCGCAACTTTGGGATAGAGAGAGCAACAACATAATCCAACAACACAACCACATGATGGAAGAATAAGCCCAAAAAGTTCAGCACGACCCGTGAAGAATGACATACTGGGAAGACATCCACGTGCTTACTTGCTGTAGAAGCAAGAATGCACCTTCCCAGACTATAGGCTTGCTCAGACACAAATTCTAACTACCATGCCTTTGCCCAAGGCATTAACTACCTCAACCAACTTCTAGAAGAAATGAATGGTTGAGGACAGAGGACAAAAAGGAAGCTGAGGGTTTATGGGTTCCCCCACTTACATCTGGTCACACCCTATTGAATCAAGAGTTTTACTAACTCCCCTCCCTTTTCCTTGTGAAATCATGTCCCCATCTCTCACGTTGCAGTCCATAGCTAGTTTTGGTATTTTATTAAATTGTATTTTTACATGGTGTTCCAAAATATATATTGTTCCTAACTTAGCACCATAACCATCAACATCAACCCTGATCATCGATACACACAACACCAAATCAATGGTAGGGCCTTGGTCTTGAGCTCCTTGCCATGATTCAAATACAATATATACATCAGGTACAATTTTAATACCATGGGGTCAAAACCGGGGTATTACAATTACAAATCAAGTTTCGTATCAGAGCTTAATAACCATTGAATTGGAGTTTATGTTAACAAGATATACGATACAATGTGGTGTAGGAGAACTTGAAGAGTTTGATCCAAAGATTGGTTCAAGAAGAGAGAAAATGTCTTCACCAAAAGGAAAAGAAGCAACTTCTTATATCCCATCTGAAGGGGAATTTATGAAAGCTTTCATGATAATGAAAATGATGGTAGAGGAGCTCTATCAAGATTGGAAGAGAGGTGAATAAGGAGGTCCATCTGACATTGAAGGTAAAAAAGAAGGAGGTGGTGAGGAACCTCCTAAAACTCCACCATCTTCTTCGTCTTATCTTGATGGTTCTTTGCATTCTCCATTTCAAAAGAAAAAAAGAAAAGATTGATTTTCATGTTCCTCAATTAAAGCTAGATATTAAGTTTGAATTACCTAGGTATAATGGGGAGCTTAATGCTGAGAAATTGGACAATTAGATCTGTCAAATTGAAGTTTATTGTAGGATTCAAAATTTATTGAAGATAACATTAAAATTCAGTTGGATTCTCTTCAACTTGGAGGGACTTCTCTCATTTGGTGGGGCAGCATATCTCAAGAGGATATTGCTACAAAAGATAAAATCATCTCCTCTTGGTATGAGTTCACATCAGCATTAAAAAGGAAGTTTTATCCATTAGGGTACATGCAACAAGCCATGATGGATTGGCGGAGTTTGAGGAAAGGTAAGGGACAAAGTGTACAAGATTGCACACAAGAATTCTAAAAAAGAGCATTGGTACTTGGTATACCTCTGTGCACCCAAGAAACTCATCTTAAGTATATAGGAGGATTGCATAGTTATTTACGTCATATGATATTGATGTTTAATCCAACTAATATTGATGAGGTATGTGTTCAAGAAAATCACATAGAGACGAAGGGGAATAATACCAAATAGAAATTTTCCAAAAAATCTTTCAAAGCAGATGGAAACAAGTTTAAAGGTAATGGGAAAGGTAAACAAAGAGATACTATGAAGAAGGAAGGAGATAAATCTACCTGTACTCATTATCAGAAGAAAGGTCTTGATGCTTCCAAATGTTGGAAACTTCATCCAAAGCTCAAGCCTGAGAAGTTTCAGAAAAAAGAAGACAAAACGACTATTACAGGAGCAATCTGACATGATGTGGTGTCAGACTCTGGGATGAAACTAAGGTGGTTGTTCTATTTCGAGAAATGAACATGTCATTGATAAAAGAAACAAGAGTGAGTTATTTCATATTAGAGTAATCTCCAAACATACAAAAATTGATACTCTTTTTATAGTGGATCCCAAGCAAACCTCATTTTAGAAGAAATTGTTAAGAAATTACAATTGAAAACTAAGTTACACCCTAAACCATATCCACTTTGGATGGGTATGTGACAATGCACAATTACAAGCCACAAAATAGTGTAGACTTAGGTTTTCCATCACTTCTAGATTTGTTGATGAGGTAGATCTAGATGTGGTTCCATTGGATATATGTGGTATTTTGTTGGGTAGTCCATATTTGTATGATAGGAAGGCTATATTTTACATGGAATATAACATGTAATAGCTTACTAAGGATGGTATGGAATATACCGTCCGTCCAGATCGTATGAAAACTAATCTTTCTTTAGTTTTTGCAAATCAAATGAAGAGGTTAATAAATGCAAGTAAAAACTTTGTTCTTATGATGGTAAAAGTAAAATATGTTGAACAAACTCAATGTTTAAAGGTTGTGATCCTAAATTTAAAAAGGACTTGATAGTGATGGTGCCTGATTATGATATTTTGTTTCAAGAACCTAAAGGCTTACCTCCTAAAAGATAAATTCAACATGAAATTCATTTACAGAAGGATGCACCTCTTCCTAATATTAGTATGTATAGGTCTTCCATTATTGAGAATGAAAAGATAAAGAAACAGGTTCAATAATTGATTGAGAGAGGGGCCATTCGACCAAGTTCATCTCTACGTGGTTCACTAATTGTTTGGTTCCAAAGAAAGATGGCACATGGCATATGTGTGTTGATTACAGGGAACTGAATAGAATCACCATAAAGAATGGATATCCTCTTCCTCAAATTGATGATATTTTAGATCAGCTTAAGAATGCAATATTTTTCACTAAGTTATACTTACGAAGTGGCTATCATCAAATCCGTATTCATGAGAATGATATTTGGAAGACTACTTTATAACAAAATAGGGATAGTATGAATGGATGGTAATTCCCTTCGGGCTTTGTAATGCACCCACAACATTTATGAGGGTGATGAATTATTTTTTTAGGCCCTTCATTGATGACTTTGTCATAGTATACTTAGATGATATTTTGATTTTCAGTTGAACTTGGGAAGAGCTTGTCAAGCATGTAAAACAGGTATTGGATGTAATTATTTGAAGGGAAAAATTGTACCTAAAGATGTCTAAGTTCGAATTTGGAAAAACATCTTTAGCTTATCTAGGTTACATTATAGGGGGTGGTGAATTGAAGATTGATCCCTCTAAAGTGGAGGTCATTGTAAACTAGCCTAAGCCAAATAATGTAACAAATGTAAGAAGCTTTTTGGTAGCATCCCAATACTGGAGGAATTTCATTGCGAACTTCTCCTTCATAGAGTCCCCTTTACATGATTTGACAAGCATGAACAAAGTATTTCAGTGGGAAGACAAGGAACAAAAATCCTTCGACACACTAAAATAAAAGATCAGCATAGCTCCAGTACTTTCTCTACCAGATATACAAAAACCATTTGAGATAGAAACTGATGCTAGTGGTTATGCAATGGGGGGCAGTGTTAATTCAACATAAAAAACCAATATGCTATCATTATGAAACTTTCTCTCAATAATCAACTATCCAACCTATGACAAGAGTTGTATGCATTAGTACAAAGTGTTAAAAAGTGGAAACATTGCCTAATGGGTAAAGAAACATTACCTAACCACTACAATATTTACAATCGCAAACTAAGATACAACAATCAAGGAATTTCAAGTGGTTGATTTCTACAACAATTTCATTTGGTTATTAAGTATAAGAAATGAATTTTGAACAAAGTTGCAAATATGCTATCTAGACTTCCAACAAATGCTTCTATTGTCATTCAACAAACTCCTTTAGTACATGCAAGTTATGTTAAACAATATATAGTTAAGGATGAATAATTTAAAGAAGTTTATGAATCACTAAGGCATGTGTTATCACCTTGTAATTTTCCTATGGTTGTGGTAGGAAGTCACATGGGTAACCATTTCAAACCAATATTTAGACTATAGTCTAGCCTTACAGTCATAGAGGGCTCTCTCTTTGTCACATAATACTTCACATATACATTTGGATTTAAACAAGCAGTTAGAAGTCTAGATTCTGATGGGAACATGGTATTTGCATATTTTAAAGATGGTGAAATAGATAGACAAGAAAAAACTATTGGGAAAGAGGATTCAAATCCTGAAACATTCAAGGACTTACAACAGATAATAACCAACAATAATATTCATAGTCTGAGGAAAAATAGGAATCAATATTCAGCAAAATATCTTTGGAGAGATGGTAGGGAGAAAATAGAATAAGCTCGATGTAACAGCAGGCACCTATCTACGGATGAATCTCCTGAACACGCCTTTAGCAGAATAAACAACAAAGGCTAGTAACTACAATGGAGCATATAAGATGAATTCCAAAACTTTCACCAGAAACAAATAAACAAATGCATAATTGTATGCAAAGAGCATTTATCAGAGAGCAAATTACTCACATACAACTAGAAATGCATTAGAAGAAGATACACAGACATGAAAATGAAGTTTACAAAGGAAAAAAAGACTAAACAGTCAACACCATGATGAATCTCAGACTTTCGAGCTATGCTTTCATTAATTATCCCAAGAAAATGACAGAGCTACAAACTCAGAGCTTCTGAATGAAATATTTCAACCCTTTATTCCTCTTTCGAGGGCATATTTATAGAGTCCTTGGATCCCAATACCAACCTCGAAACAGAGCCCCAAAAATAGTAACAAAAATGGGGATCAAATATGAGTGATTATAAAATCCCAAAAACCTCTGATTTGGCAGATTCACCATGATTTGTTAACAAAATAGGAAAGCATATTGGGACGTGCATGCTAGAAACCTAGAAACCACACCATTGACTGAAATGATGGCTCTTCAATGATCTTCAACAAATTCGAATTTCCCTGCATCTTCGGTAAGCAAGATTTCTTCTAAACCATAGATATTTCTCCTTTGTTGATTTGAGCCATTGAAAGTTGTGGGGTATACCAAGTTCCAAATAGCAGGTAGTGTAGTTAACTCATGCACATGTTCCCTTCTTCTACGTCGTCGATCTCTGCAGAATTCATTTCATGTCCTTGATTTGTAGTCAAGGTGCGGGCTGCGAGAGACAGAAATTAGAGTTTTGACCTTTCTTAACACAAAACTTTACCTTTCCTCTCCCACCTTTCCGCATTCGGCTTTCTTCCCCCTCATTTTTTCAGACAGTGGAAAATGAAACTTCAATCCTCTGCGGATGTGAATCCTGACTTTTATTCCCTCAACTTTATGTTTCCGCCATTTTTATTCCGCACTGTCGATCTATGCAAGAGCTCTTTGAACAATCAGATCTTGATTGTGGAAATCGTAAATTAGGTTTCCCACTTTTGCACTTTGAAATTTCACCTTTTTAACTTCTGCCTTTCCGCTTCCGCACTTTCCCAGAAAGCGGAAGTCAGAACTTCAATTTTTTCATAACCAAAAAATTTAGTTTTCCGCTTTCTGATTTTCACCAATTTCTTTCCGCACCGTTGATCTTGGACGGAAGCTTTCTGCTCCGTCGAATCCCAGATCACAGAAGGAAGAAATCAGGATTTGGAATTTTAACAAAAAATTTGATTCTCCTGATTTTTGATCTCTGCCCCTCTGCTCTTTTTTCAGGCCGTTGATCCAGGCAGAAACTCTCTAAGCCATCGGGTCTCAGATCGCGGAAGGAGGAAGTTGGGATTTCATTTTTAATAACCAAATTTTTACCTCTTCCACACTTACTATCCTTAGTTTCCTTGGTAGAAAATGATTTTTTTCCCTTTGATCTCTTTTGAGGGTTGGACCTCCACCATCTGTTCTTTCCAGAACTATCTTGAATCGAATTTTTCACACTTAGGCACATTTCCAAGTCGTGCCAAAGTATTTCTTACTGTTTTTACCTCTAGGATTAGGAACAATCCTCCCAAGAAACTTCCAACCCTTTCCTGCATACTTCCAGGTCATAAGGTGTGAAAAGGTTTTGACCCTACGGGGGGGTTAATGCAGATGCCTTATGTAGAAATATTCAAAATTTAGCACAAGTTCTAATAGCAGCTCCAACTCAGGGATTTTATCCTCTCTATGAAGTAGCAAAGAACCATGTAGACCACGTTCCTGCAACTTCAAATTCGCCCGAAAAAAAAAACTAAATGACATCCCATGCTAGGGACCTTATTGCCTTCACCTCGAGATTTAAGTCTAACAAGGGGGGGGGGGATACGCACACATGCAATGTTAAAATAAAATGGTATATACAATGAAAAATGGAGCTAAACTTAATTTTACAAAAAATAATGTTTGAGGATCCTCCCATTTACAAAATATCCAGATACTAGACCGCCTTCAATATCATTCAAAACATAGGCATTCTTTCCTCTGAAGGAAGCAATTTTATATGGGCCTTTACATAGGTGATCAAATTTATCATGCTCCCCCTTATCCTCATGTGGTGCATACCATAACAAAACTACATCTCCCAACTAGAAATCATTAGGCTTAGTCTTTCTATCAAATATTTCTTTCATTTTTTCCTGAAACTTCTGGTTTCTTTCAAATAATTGCTCCCTCTGCTACTGGAGTTAAATCAACTGATACATCCTCCTCTAAGTCGGATGTGTATCTGTTTCCTCTTCCTGTAATAGTTTCATCACTGGTAGACTTAAGGAACTAGCGAAGATTACATCAGAACCATAGACCAGCTAGAAAGGTGAGGTGCCAATGGATTTCTTTATGCTGATCATGTCGGCCCACAAAGCATGAATCAGCTTTGTGTGTCAAGCCTTCTTGTTTTCCTGCAACAACTTCTTGATGATTCTCATGAGGCTCTTATTTGATGATTCTACCAATCCATTACCTTGTGGATAGTAGACAATAGAGTGACCCAACTGTATATGATATTTCCTTGTGGATAGTAGACAATAGAGTGACCCAATCCATTTCCACCATCTTCTTTGAATTGAAAGCAGGAGCATTATCAGTGATTATCTTCTCGGGAACCCCAAATCTTGATAGGATATGCTCCTCCAGAAATTGCATGATCACTGTCCCAGTAGCTTGTCTTGTGGGTATGGCCTCGATCCATTTTGTAAAATAGTCAATGGCAGTGAGGATCCACCTGTACTATATTGAAGAAGAAGGTTTCATTTCTCCAATAAAATCTAACCCCTATTGCTGGAAAGGGGCCTCAACCTATATGGGTTTTAAAGGAAATGGAAATAGTTTCTGTTTCCCCTCAAAGATTTGACATTTGTGATAGGGAGAAACTTTCCTGTGTGTATCAGAGAAGATAGTAGGACAATAAAACCCTACCCTCATGATTTTTACTTACAGTGGTTTTCCAATAGTGATGTTCTCCACATTCTCTTGCATGGAATTGCCCAATGAGCCTTGTTTCTTCTTGCTCATCTACACAGTTCAGCAACACTCCTCTTGGCTCCTTCCAATACAATTTTCCCTCTAAAATACAAAATATAGATGCCTTCTTCTTGAGGAATCTATCCCTTCTCCTGTCCATACCTTGTGGGGTATGAAAATGTTGTAACACAAAAATGATGTCAGTGTACCATGGGGATGCCAAAAAATTCTCACCTACCTAGGGACCTGGTTGTCCTCGAGGATTTTTCTCCTCTGCTAACAATTCAATGATCATGTGCAGGCTGAGAACATCGCAACTGGATTGGGCCATAATCTTGGCTAGTCCCTGGCCTTTGATTAATCTTGTATGATTGATTTCCAGGTCATGCTCAAGCATAACTGCTATCCACTTTCCCCTTCGCCCCTCAGGATTAGGTTGGGTGAGAATATCCTTTACAGTGTTGGTGGGGACATGAGCAATGATATGTGAATGCATGATGTATGCTCGAAAATCATTTAAGGCCTAAACCAGGGCATAAGATTTCTTATCCAGGATATTATACTTTAGGGGAGCATCTCTTAGGGTCTTTTTGTTAAAATCAATGGGTTGTTCATGTCCCTCATGATTCTTTTGCAGCAATACCCCTACCACTGTGTGCTCTGAGGTAAATAAAAATATGAGGAAGCCCTTAGAAAAGTCAAAGCTTTCAAGTACAGGTGCTTCAGATATGGCCTTTTTTATGTCTTCAAAGTATTTCTTGGCTTCAGGAGTCCACTTGATTTCTTTATCCTTCCCCAACATATCAATTATATACTTCACTATTTCAGCAAAGACAGCATCTCAGAAATTTTACCTTTCCCAGAAAGGACTGAACCTCCACCTTATTTTGAGGAAGCTCAATTTTGTTGATCGCCTCAACCCTCTTGGGATCTATATTGATGCCTTCCTGATAGATTATATGTCCCAACAACTTCCATTCTTTCATAGAAAAAAATGACTTTTTTTTGGATTTAGGGAGATGTCGAACTTTCTGTATTTTCTAAAAATTCTCGATAGGTGTGCGACATGTTCTTCATTAGATTTGTAAAAAACAATGATATTGTCTAGATAGATGACCAGGATTTTGTCTTTTTCATTGGTGAAGGCTATATCCATTTCCCGCTGGAAATTTTCTCTTTCATTCATAAGTCAAAACAGAAATTTAGCATACATGAACGTGCCCCAAGGTGTGGTGAAGGTCGTTTTCTCTTGATCCTCTAAATATATCTTGATCTAATTATATCCTGAGAAGTTGTCCAGAGTGGAGATCCTATGTGAACCCACTTCTTTCTGCAAGATATGGTCCATTTTGGGAATTGGGTAACAGTCCTTCAAAGAAACTCTATTCAAGTTCCTGAAGTCAATACATATTCTTATTTCCCCATTCTTCTTCCTAACAGGGACCAGGTTTGCCACCTAGCGAGAGAATATGAGGGCCACAATGATTTTGGCCGCAAATAGCTTCTTGATCTCCTTTTATATTAGGGGAAACATTTTGGGATTCATCCTTCTCATCTTCTATTTAAGGGAATCTCATCCTCCTTGTTTGGTATGGTATGTTGGATTATGATCGTATCATAAACCTTAAGGTTCTTATAGCTCCAAGCAAACACATCTGAATAATCTTTCATTACTGAGATGTACTTTTTCTTGGTCTCAAGTGAAATGGTTCTTTATATTTTGATGATCTTAGGTTCATCTTTTGTTCCAATGTTTACATCCTCAACATCTTCACATCTTGGGATCAGTTAAGGTTCTTTAGCCAGATCATTAGGATAAAAAAGTTTCTCTAGAGGAACTAGACCTCTGGGGATGGAATTACCCTTTAGCTGCAGGATCTCTTTGACACATAGGTTTTTCACATATTCATGCTTCTCATCACTCTCCTACATCTCTGTTTCCCAAATTCCCTCAGTTTCTCCAGCATTAGCATTTTCTACAGGAGCAATGTCCTCCTCTCAAGGCATTTCTTTGCGAACAACAGTCTCACCTTGCAAAGTTTCTTGAGTAAGAGTAGCCTTCTCCAGAAGCTCATTTTCTTCATCAATACTCAGTTCATCAAACTCCCTACTAAGAGTGAGGAACTCTTGGATCTTCTTGTCCTCCTCAAAAACCTGCCAATTTTTTACGTTATAGAGGACAAAATGCCTGTGCCTGACCTCAATCTCATATCCTCCACCAGGGTGCATGGGACCTTGAAAACAACAGTATAAGTGGACAGAGATTCAACTATATAGTTCTGTAACCTAGGAATTATATTAAACTTGCACTCTTTAAAACCTCCTATTCACCTGTCATCTGTTTAATGTCCAACTCAGAATATCCATGTATCATTACCCTCTTGGCTTGAAAATCCTTCAAGATCTGAATGTCTAGCACCATATCCTTGTATTCTACCTCATTGTTTGTACAATCAAAGGAAAGTATGTAGGAGTAGTTCAAAGTTCTCCCTCCTAGGGATCTCATCCAAATTCCATATCCTAGCCCTTCTATGTAGGATGACCCATCAAAACATACCTCCCATACTCCATCTAGATCCTCTTGAGTGGGTACAAAGGAATCGTTCTGCGAACAATAGCTGTCCTTCTCTCCTTCTGTAAAGAAAATAGATGATCCCATATCAATGTCCAATGCATAGATGGGGTGATTGTTTGGCCTTTCAGCACTAGTCACCATGTAGGATAGCCTTTTCTCCCTAAATAGCCTTCTCTGCACTCCAAAAACATGGATATTATCATAGGACATGTCCATTTGAAAAGTACCTTTAAGTTTGGCTTCCCAATATCTTGATAACAACATCCCAAACTTTGGAGGGATGTTGTTATCCACCTGAATGGCACCTCTCCGTCTGGGTGCCGACATTCGCTATGTTGGCACAAAAAAGGACATTTATGGATTGAGGGTTGCCCAAAACACTATAGATGGGCTTATCAAGAACTACATTCATCATCCATCCAGTTGGTTATTTTTACCTTTTAAATACATCAAGTCCTATACGCGACTCTTATTATATGAAACTCACGTGTTGTACGCGAGTGTCGGTTATTGCATCTCGCGTACAGATTTGTACACGGGTTACCCTTGTAGCAACTCGCGTGTCATACGCGAGTTGCCAGTATTGATACCTGCGTACACCTTCCTTTGACATTTAAAATAAAAACTCGCGATTACTTGAGATTAGTTAAGCACTTAACCTTAATCACCTTAACTGTCTCAACCTCCTCAACCTTCGAAACTACCTTATTTCACCAAGTATAAATACAAGCCTTGGGGAGGGTGTTAATCACATACACTTGGAGAGCAAAGTTATGCTGGTGGAGTTCATACATAAGTCTTTGGAGTAGTGGAACTCAGAATCCTTTGGTTGCAGAGAAGTCCTTGTCTCAGGTGTTGGGTTGTAATCTGAACTCTTTCATTATTGTTAATAAATAGAATCCTTCTTCCATATGTGTCTTGAATGTCTCTCATATATTGTGGTTTGATAAACATTTATGTTTCAGCATTCTGTATATGATCTATCTAACCTGTTTATATATATGTATCATCTTGTATTTGGAGAATTGATTCTTGACAGGTGAAGGAGAAGCATCCCTGAAGGCTTTGGAGGAGAAGTAGAGCGGAAGAGGACAAGCTAGGATCAACCATCGTGTATCGAGTGAGTCTTTTCTATCCTCCTATTTCCTTTACTACACTCTAGAGTCAATTGCCTGCAAGTTTCATGAGTATGTTGGTAACCCTAGACCTTCGGTTATAAGGTGTTTATTCCTGTACAACAGAACTGGCGACTCCACTGGGGAGCCCAGACTGCTGTAGGTTGTTTTCTGTCACCCCTGACCAGTATTTGCTTTGAATTTTGTGTGTGGTCTTTTATCCTGGTTCATACTTATCATAGTGTTTGAAATTCTTGTGGATTTTTCTTTTTTTTGAGAAAAATTTTGTACCTGTACGAGGGTTTCTCTTCTGCACAGTCGCATACATAGGCCTGCATACGTGGGTTGCTCTCTTGGATAGTTGCGTACAGTACGCCAGTTGCCCTTATATACAATCGTGTACAAGCCTGGAAATAGGGATTGTTTAGGATTGGGTTTGCTTGTCCCTCTCTTTGTGTATTTCTTGTTTGTTAGTTGGCTTTCTTTATGAATACTGTGTTGTTTGTCTAAAGACCTTTGGTGACCACACTTTGTGCTTTTTCGTAAAGCCCTTGGGTTTCTTTTGCTTGGATTGTTTTTTGTTTGCATGCTGAAGTAGCTTGGCCTATTGGGTTATAGGTTGAAGTGTCTCTGTCCAAATCAGTGATCAAGGTCTTGGGCATTGTTTTTCCAGTCTATCTTTTGATGATGGTTGGTTTGTCACTTGCCTTTATGAGTTTACAGTGATTTTTTGTCATTATGTATACCCAAGCTAGGGTTCCTAGTCTCCCTTTGTTGGTTGTTTCTTGGTTCTGTTAGCCTGTTATACTTTAGTTTGTTGTTTTTATACAGTTGATTAGATCCAAGTTTACCCAAGTTTAGTGCATTTTAGGTGCATGGTAGAGTTTGAGCAAGTTTAAAAGTGAAAAGAAAAACATTGTCAATCTTTTGCATTTGCTTTTGCATAAGTAGTTTTCATTTCATTTTTAAAATATAATCTCAAAAACTACAAAAAAAATAGGCTTAGTTTCTTTTATCGTTTGCATTAGTTCATCAATATATATTTACAAAAAAAAAAAATTGCTTTAATAGTGGTAATTTGCTTTGAAAAATACACCTTTACTTTTATTTATTTCTTATCGAGTCAATAACACCATAAGTACATCACTCCATTTCCTTATGAGTAAGAAACATCCCTTTAAAATGAACGCAATAATTAAAATTTACTAGTAATTTTTTGTTTTTAGGGGCCTTTCACCTACTAGCTTAGGCTAGACTTGTGGGATAGGAAGTGTAAACTTCCCATAAGTTTTAAAATTCAGATGTAGTGGACCTTTCTTTAGGTAAATCCTTGACTTTATCGATTCTATCTGGGAAGCTCCCCTCAAACGGGAGTCAAGCACGAGGCCGCGTGGAGGCATGGACTGAGGAGATAACCCTCTGATTCCTTGTCAAAACATAAATCAGGACTTTTACGCATCTGGGGATTCTGTCCTAGATAGAGTTTTGAGCTCAGCTACCCTGCCCATGCGTACGATTCATGCTTGCGACTCTCCCCCCAGACTATTGGTATAGCTAAGGTAGCCTTTAGTCTCTTGACATTTAGGGTTCATACCTAGGTAAACCGAAAGGCTATTTCTGGTTCACCTTGAACAAGATTGGAAGGTAACCCTTGTTGTAAGTGTAGGAGGGTGGTTGGGTGATTCCTCCACTTGTGCCTAAGAACCACTTCAAGGACGCCAAGTAATCGTTCATCAGCTTTCTTCGAGAAAGTACATATTTCACCCTTGTTTGATTGTTTGAGGCTTTAGGATTTTTATAATGTATGCTCTGTGGTTTTTCCTGTGTTTAGTTGGCCTTAGGGTGTGATTTGTCAAATTTTCAATTGTGGAGGACCAACCTATTAGAAGGTCAAGAAGGTTGAGAAACCTTCCTCCTCTCGTCACATTGGAGCCTCCACCTCCACCCCAAAGGCGGATATTGGACACAAACAGTTCATTTGAACCGGTAGGGATAAGTGAAGTTCTAGGTGAACCAGAACTTATAGCTAACCATTTTGATCTTGATATAGTTGAGATAGAAGACTTGCAGACTGACGAGTTTGCAAGGAATTTTAACACCCCCTTAACTGATTTAAATGATCCTGTGATCGTTCAGGTTAGACCTTTTGATTCACCTGTATTAGGTGTCCCTGTGGGTAGGATCATGTCTTCTACGGAAGAAAGTCCTTTCATGTTCACCTCATCCGTTCCGGTTGAAGGGGTACTACCTCCCGCGATAAGTGCCCCTAGATCTAGTACACCTTCTACACCTTCGACTCCAGTGAGCCAGGTGGTTCAACCACCGGTTCACTCAAACCTAGCAGGTACTTCTGGTGACATGGTTACTGGGATCCCCAGTATACCTACTATTCCTTATTCATTTCCATATACTACCCAGAGCAGTCTGGTAGGATCCTCGGCATTTGTCCAAGGGTTTCCTTGGAATGGGGGGCACATTCCCCCATCCTCTCCATACGTAGGCCCATCACCTTCCTATGGAGGAGTGTAGTTTGGGAACAATACCTCTTATGGGAAAAATTTCCAAACTCCAATTTCGGTCCCATTTACGAGCTCTCCCTTTTCGTTGTTCAGTGGAGGGATACTGGCTCCTGTCTTTCAGACCCCTATTTCTATGGGGATGGCCCGAACTTCTTACACTATACCTCCCACACACAATCCTATAGCTTACGGATGGAATTCGTTTCAGAGTAATCTACCCACTTCGCAACCGGTGGCAGGGGGAAACCCCACTTTTACCCATGGGCATTCGGGGGCAGGTCCCTTTAATCCCTAGGCTGGCACATTTAGTTCCCCGTTCGACCCAAACTTCCATTCCTGGCAACTTTAAACTTGCCAGATTTGTCAAAATTGGTGAATGACCCGGTGAGGCATGACCCTTTGTGGCCACCTGTTCCCACCAAATTGCCATCGGACATCCCTAAGTTCGAAGGCAAAGTTGGTGAATATCCTGGGGCTCATGCCACCACATTCCATGTATGGTGTTCTTCGAATTCGCTGAATGAAGATTCAGTTAGGTTGAGGCTGTTCTAAAGAACCTTAACAGGTACCGCAGCAAAATGGTATATCGAATTGCCTTCTGCTGCTTTCAGTAGTTTTCTGGGACTTGGCTAGTGCATTTCTTAGCCACTTTCAGCTTCTAGTCCGATATGATTTCAGAATGGACTTGTTGTCTACCTTTAGGCACAACAAGGCTACCCATATCTCGGATCACATCCAAGAGTGGAGGAGGAGAAAGAGCCTTATAAAAGCCACTATTCCTCCTGAGTTCCTTTTAGAGTGGTTCCTTAAATCCCTATTTCCCTACATATCTAAGGACGTATCCACCTTAGGAGTGACGAATGAAGAAGAAGCCATTCTTAGGGCCCAGCAACTGGATTTGATTTATTCACAATCTGGGATCTTCTATGAGATCATCCCCGAGGCACCAAGGCCTACGTACGATGCGAAGAAGCCTAAGCCTGAACCCCATACCGATGGTGTGGTTGGGTTCGTTAACTCTCCCACCGTAGAATCTTTGGCTAAGCAACTTCATCAATTGTCTGTCAAGCAGTCTACAACAGAGGCAGCAAAGGCTGCCCCCTCCCCCCAGAGTGCAAATGTTTTTGCAAAAACCTCTCAGAAGGCTAATCAGTAGCCCGATGGGAAGAAAAAGAAAGGAAAGAAGGGAGAGGGAAATCAAAACAAGCAAAATCCCGCAAACAATGCTGATGGGGGCAAGAGAAAAAAGAAGAAGTTCAAGTTCCCGTGTAATATTTGCCACGAGGACCACCTTACTCACCTTTGTACCCTTATGGATAAAGCCCAAAAGATGCTTAAAGCTCAACAACCGGCTGTCATGAAGGATCCTTTTCCCTAAGGACAGAACTCTGCTTCAGCTTCTAACGTAGCAGGGGGCACTCAAACTGTCCCTGACCCAAAATATATCAACATGGTTCGATCTTTGACTTTGTTGCAGACAAGGAAAAAAAATTATGAGAAAGAGACTCTTGAGAAGGGTAAAGCTGTAGGTGAAACTTCTAACCCTCTCACAATAGAGAAGCCTGCTGAAACTATGCCAAAGATACCGAAAGGTGTCTTCAAGAAGACCTTGCATAACCCTAATGCTAGGACTGCTTCAAACTACTCCATGGTTGAAGATTTAGCTCAAACCCCGTGTGCAATGTCAGCTTTAGAGGTGTTACAGAGTTGTTCTACTCAGCGGGATGCTCTCTTAGCAGCTTTAGGCAGCATGGACTCTTCGAGTCTCATGGCGAAATTTCATTTGTCTGATGTTAAAATTCCCCTACCTTACCATGTATCCTTATCAATAGATGTCGTCCATGGTGGTAAGACCATTGGAAGGGCAGTTGTTGATGAGGGTGCTTCTACATGTGTTATGTCCTTGGCCTGTTGAAAAGCTCTTGGATCCCCAGAGCTGGTCCCATCAAACACTTTGCTTACTGCTTTTGATGGAATATCCTTTCATCTGCATGGTATCCTGCCGGATTTTGAAATTAAGTTTGCAGGCAAAGCAGTGTCTGTTGAAGTAGAAGTGATTGATGCTCCTTTAGACTACAATTTTCTTCTAGGAAGGAACTGGACTTATGCGATGTCCGCTATTGCGTCGGTCGTCTTTCGTGTAGTGGTTTTTCCACATGAGGGCAAGTTGGTTACTATTGATCAACTTGATTTTACCCGAAAAGGTCGTTTAGAGTCTAATGAGTCCGCTGTGCCATTGGTTGATCAGGTCAAACCTGTTGCACAGAGCTTGGGGGCTGGAATGTACACATCACTGATGGGAACATTTGATTTTCTAGCCCCGGTTAATTACATTGGTTCTACTAGTCTGGGGAAGTCCATAGCTACGATTGTCGATAGGACTGATACTTGGGTTCTCCCAACCCCCCATGAACCAGAAGTGCCCTTTTCGGCAGTGGAGGTCGCTTATCAAGCTATCACTCAAGCCACTGTTGATCCCATTCCATATCCTCTAACAATCTCAGATGATCTGGAAGAAGTATATTTTCCCGCATGGGTGGAAAACTCTTCGCACTCTATCGATTGTTTAGACATGGTTTTACCTTCTGATGAAGCCATTCTGGAAGCCATGAGTGGACATGGTAAGATTTGTGAGGATCTTCATCATCGATCCTATTTTCTTCCAAAACTAAGAAGAATAGAAAATCAAGAGTTTCGTTTGAGACTGTCAGAAGATGTTGATATACCTATCAATCCCTTGCTTAGGGAAGGAATGTTTGCCGAGGGCAATATGGAAAATATTTCCGCCACTATACCTATTAACATCTCTATGAACCCTAATGTCGTGGAAAACACATATATAGGTGCAAATTGCTCTCCTGAAGAGATTGCCATCTATACTGCCCTTTTTAAGGAATTCCGCGATATCTTTGCCTGGTCATATGAGGAGATGCCAGGCATAGATCCATCGATTGTTGAACATGAAATCTGAACATATCTAGATTCCAAGACAGTTCGACAAAAGTTAAGACCTGTTAACCCGCGCAAAGCGGTGGCTGTGAAGGCAAAAGTTGAAAAGCTATTGAAGGCTGGTTTTATCTATCCCATAGCTTTGACTGAATGGGTATCCAACCCTATTCCTGTTGATAAGAAGCAAGGGACTATTCGTGTCTGTACAGACTTTAGAGACCTCAATAAAGCATGTCCTAAGGACAACTATCCCACACCATTTATAGACCAGATCATAGATGCATGTGCGGGAAGTGAGGTGTTTTCGTTTATGGATGGTTTCTCTGGATACAATCAAATTCAAATAAAACCGGAAGACCAACATAAAACTGCTTTCATTTGTCCTTGAGGTACCTTCGCGTACAAAAAAATTCCCTTTGGATTGAAAAATGCTGGGGAAACCTTTCAACAGGCTATGAACTTTTCTTTCCATGACATTAAATCCATTGTCGAACCATACCTTGATGATCTGCCCACACATTCTCGTAAGAGGATTCAACATCCAGATCATTTACGGTTAATATTTGAAAGATGCAGATATTATAAATATTGTTTGAATCCCCACAAGTGTGTATTCTGTGTCGAGTCAGGAAGATTACTAAGGTTCATTGTCTCTAGCAGAGGCATCCAGATGGATCCATTGAAAGTTGAGGCCATTGTAAATCTGCCTCCTCCTCGTTCTCTCAGGGAACTTCAAAGCCTGCAAGGAAAGTCTAATTTTCTTCGACGTTTTATTTTTAACTATGCCAAGATTACTAAAGGTTTCATGCACCTGCTCAAACAAGACACCCCATTTGTATGGGATGAAACCGCACAACTTTCTTTTGAGGCATTGAAAAAATCTTTGCTGTCGGCACCCTTATTACATCCACCAAATTATTATAGGGATTTTATATTATATCTATCTGCGTCGGAGTCGACCATTGGGGTAGTACTAGTCCAGGAGGACGATAAGCTTGTAGAACATGTCATTTATTATCTTAGCCGTGCTTTGGCTGGACCTAAACTTAGATACTCCCATGTTGATAAATTAGCCTTAGCAGCTGTTTATGTTGTGCAGAGGTTACGTCACTACATTTTACTAAGGACCACCACCGTAGTGGCGGATGTTAATCCATTCCAATATATTTTATCTCGACGGATTGTTGGGGGGAAATTTAACAAATGGATAGTCATTCTCCAAGATTTTGACTTGGATTTCCAGTCCGCTAAGTCTAATAAGTCCTTAGTTTTTGCTGAACTTATAGCAGAATTTCCTACTGAAGAAGATGTAGTGATTGAAGATGACTCATTCCCAGATGAGCACATCTTCTTGATATCCACCTCTGATCCTTGGTATGGAGATATTCTTATATATCTCCAGACTTTGAAGTACCCTGCGACTTCCTCAAGGGAAGAACGACGTAAATTACGCCTTCATGTGAAGAACTACCTCATTATAGGAGATACCTTATATCGACGAGGGGTAGATTTCGTCTTGCGTCGTTGCCTTACCCATGAGGAAGCGAAGATTGTCCTGAATGATTCCCATAGTGAAATGTCTGGTACATTTAGAACACCTTGATGAACAGCGTAGAGATGTGCTGACTGCTAATCAAGCTCATAAAAATAGGGTCAAAACTCAGTATGATAAATCGGTCAAACCTAGGGTTTTCTCTGAGGGGGAACTTGTCTTGCTTTGGGACCAAGAAAAATAACCCCTGGGGGTAGGAAAATTCAAGGCCATGTGGTTAGGACCTTATGTCGTGTCAAAATTATTGAGTAAGGGTGCATATGAGTTAGTTGATTTTGATGGGAACAAGTTGCCTGAGCCTAGAAATGGGATCTACCTGAAGAAGTACTATACTTAGGATTAGCACTTTTTCTTGTATTTTTATTGTATGTATTTTTATGTACATTAGGTTGTCGGTTTTGTTTTTTATAATATCTTATGGTTGTTATAGATGTCTTCTGAAAGGTATATAGGATTCGTTGATGGCGCCAGCCATCACACTTGTAACCTAGCTTCGGCAGCATGGGTTATTTATTCTCCCTCAGGACAGCTTGTTGCCGTGGGAGGCGCTTGTCTAGGTCCTGCTTCTAATAATGTTGCTGAGTATAGGGCTGTAATTAAGCTCCTATGGGATGCTTCATCACGTGGTATTACCCAGCTTGAGGTCCGTCTGGACTCTCAGTTGGTGGTTTCCCAGCTCAATTGGGCTTATCAGGTACGAAATCCTATTTTATTACGTCAGTTCATGCAAATTCATTTATTGGAAAGACATTTTGAGGTTATTGCATTCAATCATATTCCACAAAATCAGAATTCATTGACTGATGCATATGCTAATTACATTTTAGATTGGAATCTCACACACATTTTATAAAGATATACAACAAACATATAAAAAATATTTGTAAATAAACCGTCACCAAACAACATATATATGTAAAATATTTGTTCATAGATAGGTCAAGTTTGATCCTCAAATCCCGTCATATACAAAATATACAAAACTGTAGATCGTAGTCCATCAAAATGTGCTAGATCTACGTAGGACCACCTTGGTCCCCATGGTCCCTCTGCATCCTGGCTTCCTCAACCTCCTCGGCTTCGGCAACCTCCATAGCCTCTATATATACAAGTACCACTCTGACCACTCGCCTGAATAGACATAGTCAGACCGGTGGAACTCTAACTACGAACTCCTGCATGGTAGTCGGGATATGCTCTATCCGCAAGGTAGGTACTCTTTGGGTTAGCCTGGCCAGCTTCCCCTCTAGAACCCTGATCAGTCCCGGGTCTTCGCCTATGACAGGACGAACAAACATGCGTGGGTGCCCTTCAGGGCGGCCCAGTCCAATATCTACATTTTGATACATTTATAGGATTAAGACTTGTACATATGTATATATCTATCATTTTAAAATTCATAAAAATTTGAAAAATGATAAAATTTAAAAATTATTTACCTAGCTCGCCCCATGCTCCTCCTGGAGGGAGGACAAGGTCCGAGTCATCTCGAAAGTCCATTCTAGCATATGGAAACTGCTCCAATTCCGGTAGCTTCCGTTCCCACCAGGTATAGAAATCATAATCATATACACTATGTACTGTGTCTCCTCCTCCTTGACGGAGGAAGATGTCTCCGCACCTGCTCAGCCTCGGCTGACGTGGAGATCTGACCAGTAGATGTATGGCAGGGCTCAATGCTGGTACTCTCTCGAAAAAGAAGGCCACTAACATGCTTGCATAACCAAAGTTTTTTTGCCTTCCTCTCTTGCAATCGGACAATTGTCTCTTCATGATAGGGACAACTCTCGAGCACCAATCATAGAGAGCACCACGGAAACAGTCAACTGCTAGCCTCATTTGATTCTGTGTAGCCAAATGTAAAGTAGAGGATCCTGAAATCCTCACGATGGTGCTAGCAAGTACCTATAGAGTAAAGTCACTGATATGTACAACAGGGACGCAGCTCCCTCTCTTTTGAGTACTCAGTGTGCAAAATACATCTATATAGTTTTGGACACTTAAGGGGTCACCACCCCTACCAGTGCCCTCTAGGTTAACCGGTGCTCCTCGACGTGACAGACCGGTTATGAAATACATGTCCTCAGTGGTAATCTCCAAGGTTTCACCCTATAGGTTGAACATCCCCAAGTCATGATCCCAATAATTTACCATGAACTCAAGTATGCAAACATTGGCCCGCATGGGTGATGTGCAAAATAATTTTAGTAGCCCACTTGTTCGCAATGCATGTATAGTGGGCGCACTTTGGAGCACTACTTGGTCCATTATTTCATGCTCCCTTTCCCTGCATTCCAAAACCATCTTTTCACCTAGCAAAACAAGTAATTTGATTCAGTAATTCCATATAAAAATTCAAAAATTTTTGACTATTTTTAGCCTTTTGTCCTTCACGCAGCACATGCGACTGTCTATTTAGACATGTCGTGTACTGTACATGACTATCTATATAGGAAACTCACGTACAGAACGCATGTACGCGAGTGTTTACACCGTCAACCCGCGTACGCACCGTGCCATATTTAGGATGCTTTTATAATGGAATTTAGAGTCAAAATTCATAATTGCTTGGATCAAAATGAAGAGCTCAGGGTGTAGGCTTACCTGCAACTTGCGGAATTCGATTTCGTCGGTTCAAATGTCCATAATGATCGAACAAAGGTAGAAGGTCAAACTTGCTTTTTATGGCTCAAAAGTTCAAATGGTGAGTCTTGTTTGATTTTTCAACTATTTATAGAAATTATATTTCTTTAAGTGGGTCTTTTTCTATAGTTTTAAATTTCATTCAACTAATACCATATTTCTTTATGCTTTGGAACAGGTTTTTCACTATTTAAAAGTGTTGTTGCTCCAATAGGGTGGTTTTGTCATTTCCAATACATTTTTGGCACCTTTTATTCAATCCACATTAACCTTAGCAATCAACCTTTTGCCACGGACTATGGTATCATTAACCATTAGTTCCCTATTTTTTACCATTGTTCTTCCGTGGATAGGACCCTTTTTCATGAGTATCCTTCTTCTAAGCCTATGTTGTCCTTTGGTGCTCATGTCGCAACTGTTTCAGGTATAGGGGTCTCCTTTTAGCTATTTTACATGCCAAATAGAGCTTCTTTTGAATCTCTTTTTACAAGATATCCCTTTATAGGACTCCCTGCCCTTATGGAGTTTCTTTAGGCCCAGGTCTGACTCCTTCATGTGGCTAGGGTTTTACCCCTAGCTTGTGCGAATGAGCACCTACTAAGGAGAAGGGACTCCTTAGTAGCAGTTCAATATGTGTAAATTAAAAAGCTAAAAAAGAAAATCTAACATGTGCATAAAACAGAAAAACAAAATGTAAATAATGGTTTTGGTATTAATATTATCTCCAATGCGAAGGTTGGTGAAGCCCGTTGCGGTGATCCAAGAGGGTTGCTCCGAGCTCCACCTTGCTCCTTCTCTTTCTCCAATGGTGGAAAATGGGCCAAAAGGGGCTCTCAAGGTGAAAGTAGCTCAAGGGTGAGCTAGGGTTTCAAGAGCTTATTTTGGCAGAGTAAGGGTGCTTATGATTGTGGATGTGAAATAAGGGGTCTCCATCACCTATTTATAGTTTTTTAGTGGTGGAGTGCTGGCCCATGGTTTTGGAAACCATATGGTTTAAGGCAGCTGTATAGGGTTTTTTCCTCCTTTTGCTCATTATTTTATATTTTTTCTTCCCTTTTTAGGTTTTATGGCCTTTTGGAGGCTTTTTAGTGGGATTTTTGCTATTTTAGAGGAATTTTGGATATTTTTGGAGGAAAAAAGGGGTTTTTAAGGGAAATATGGTAGAAAAATGGACAAATGAGCCATGTAGTGGGGTAGATGAGGTAGTGAACACTTTTTGGGTGTTAACAGATTGCCCCCTGATGTGCGAGGGCAGGAGCTCATCGTATGGCCGATGGACATCATAAGTCATAAATGGTGTTCCTGGGGTGTGGAGAAGAGAAGAAACAAACGGAAGCTCGAAACAACGATCCCGAACCAACTACAAGAACTGAAAGTACATAACCTCAATAATGGATGAGGAATCATCTGATCATATGGACGAGGCAGGCATTCCCATGCTCATATCAGGATATAACATAATGATAACAATGGGGTCCAAAAAGAGGGACCTGTCATATACATGGCCTCAAATACTAAATGAGGAAGAATCTCAATATATGGACAAGGCGGGCATACCCATGCTCGTATCAAGATACATAAACATAACTGTGAGGCCCAAAAAGAGGGACCTGTAGTATACATAAAAAACCACTGTGTATATCATAAGGGTCTAGAAGGGACACAAATCTGGGACATACTACTGGGCTGATCATGTCTGAGCTGAAAAACTGATGCACTGGAATGACAGCAGTGCTACTAAATGTGTTACCAAAGGAACTGATGAGCTGTTGTATCAAAGTGACAAGGGTCATACTCGTAATGGTACACTGAATTGGAACTGAACTGGGTACTCAAGGAATCATGGAACTGAAGGGCTTCCGAATACAATCACCAACACAGCCCGGACATCCACGGGAACATATAACTAGACGTTCCAAAGTGACTCACCAATGTGCTAGAGTTGGGGGAAATCCAGGGTCTTCGACAAATAATGGAAGGGATATAAATCCTGCATGATTCTCAATGATGTGATCAAGGTGCTGAGGTCGAGCATGTGAGAAACAACCATTCGAAGAGGCAGTAATGACTCCTCCCAAAATAGTCCGTAGGCACTCACCACAGATGGTGATGGGTCCAAGGCGCAGGGGCCTTTGGGTCTATCCTCTGGAATAGAGGGGCTGTCGTCGACAGAGGGAGACCTGCAACTATCAAGGCAATGATGTTTCCTTGACAGGAGCGTGAAGTGGAAAACCGAAATCTGATAGTACTGATGGCAGGATTGAGAAACTGGGGGGAATAACTAGGCAAGTAGAGTGGGTGGACTCAAACTTCCTTTGTTCAGAGTATGATGGCGGGGATGATTGGGAAGCATATGAAATTGACTGGTGGTAAGGGGATCATAGCTGTATTGGATCTGGGAGGGTGACTGGGCTGAGGGAGACTCAAGCTGTGGTAAAATGGCAGGAGACTGCAGAATACTCTGAACAAAGGCGACCTAATTGGGGGTGCTGCCGAGAGGATCGATCATAGCGCCAAGAGGCACGGGGGGACTTCTTCATGGGTTAGGGAACTAGAAGAAGTGTGTATATAAAATGGTACTATCGTGTGGATGTATAAGAGCCCAGGACAGCTCATGCTCGTGGTTGCTTTCAATTTTACGGAGTCTGAAAGAAATAAGAAGACTCTGAAGTAATGGAATGGTACTGTCGTGTGGTTTTTTACGAGCCCAGGATAGTTCATGCTCATGGTTGCTTTCAATTTTAAGGAGTCTGAAAGCAATAAGAAGACTCTGAAGGAATGGTACTGTCGTGTGGATTTTACGAGCCCAGGACAGTTCATGCTCGTGGGTGCTTTCAATTTTAAGGAGTCTGAAAGCAAATAAGAAGACTCTAAAGTAATGGAATGGTACTGTCATGTGGATTTTACGAGCCCAGGACAGTTCATGCTCATGGTTGCTTTCAATTTTAAGGAGTCTGAAAGCAAATAAGAAGACTCTGAAGTGATGGAATGGTACTGTCGTGTGGATTTTACGAGCCCATGACAGTTCATGCTCGTGGTTGCTTTCAATTTTAAGGAGTCTGAAAGCAAATAAGAAGACTCTGAAGTGATGGAATGGTACTATCGTGTGGATTTTACGAGCCCAGGGCAGTTCATGCTCATGGTTGCTTTCAATTTTAAGGAGTCTGAAAGCAATTAAGAAGACTCTGAAGTGATGGAATGGTACTGTCGTGTGGATTTTACGAGCCCAGGACAATTCATGCTCGTGGTTGCTTTCAATTTTAAGGAGTCTGAAAGCAAATAAGAAGACTCTGAAGTAAGGGATAAAAGTATACCGAACAAAAGGAATGGCCAGGCAAGGAGGAAGTGTTCAATCAAGGAACATTTATGATGACCAGGACCGAGGGTGAGGGGGAACACTGGTGGGTCTCCTTGCGGGGTGAATGAATGGTGGCAAAATAACGAAACATTTGCAGTATGACAGGAGTGGATGGCTCATGTAAAAAGTGTGGAAAAATCTGATGGCGGCCGATGTGGCATGCAAATCGAGGCAGCAAGGTGTCGGGACACAATGTTGAAATTGTACCAAGTGAGAGCGAGAAATGATCTCAAGCATCATCATGAGCTCGGAAAAAATGAATCCGGCGATATAAAAAGTGTGAAAAAATGGAGAATGGCCGAAGTGGCATGCAAACCGAGGTGACTAGTGGTGTCTAAAAAATAATGCAACGAGGTGACCATCGTGACGGTCTCATCGTGTTGATTCCAATGGTGGAAATGGTTCAAAGAACGGACTCCGTATGGGTTCAGAATGGCCAAAACAAGAAAAGAGTCAACGGACTATAAATAGCAAGTGGGCCCAATATGACAAGTTTCATTTGTACTATTTGACTTTGACTAGTGATCAAAGTGGATCAGAGCTGAGGTGGCATTTCTGGACGATCCGACCGGCCGATTTCAGATTCGGGAGATACAGGTATTCCGTCAAACTCATACCAGCTTTGTCATTGGGTTCGGGGGGTGGGTAGTGGGTCCCAAGGTATGATTTGTACGGTCCACGTGGGGTGGACCACGGGTTAGTTGTTTTGTACGCAGGAATTTTCTAAATAGGCAAGTATCACGCACCTGGTAGCAGTTGTTGAGTTGGGAGACAATTAGCTGGGAGTCCAGGAACACATGAAGGTGACATATGACCATCTGGAGGGCAGCAGTCAGGAGACCGGTCACAGCATCATACTCCGCCTGGTTATTGGTAGAGGCGAGTATACATATTCCGTCAAGGTGAATCAGTTCGTTGGAAGGGGAATATAAGACCCATGCTGCAGAGGCCAGGTTGGGAGACCAGCGGCTTGCACCATTAGCAAAGCCAGTGTAACGAGGAGGAAGATGGTCCATCTGTGGGCATGCAAAAAGAACGATGAATGTAAGATTATGGTAAAGAAGGTGAAAAACAAAAAAGAGAGCAAACTGTACAATGCGGACCAATGAGGTCGCGGTTTCAGTTATGGGTAAAAACATTTAAGATACAACCCATTACGGGGGTTGCGTAAAGGGTGGCCTTCAGAGTCGGCTAAAATGTATGCCCCCTTGCTGAGGCAATTCTGTACAATGTAAGGGCCTTGCCACATGGACTCAAACTTTCCTTTACCGGTTTTGTCATGGGCTTGGTCATAGGCGAGGACGAGGTCCCCTTCGTGGAAAGTTCGCGGGTGAACATGTTTGTCATAACCGGATTTGGAGCGGTTTTTGGCAGCTTCGATGTTCTGGAGAGTGGCACGACGATCTTCATCGGCTTGTTCGAGGGATAGCAGATGTTGCTCAAGGGGGGAGGTATTGGGGAGAAGCTCAACGACGATATGTGAGGCAGCTATCTGACATTCGATGGGGAGGACAAACTCTACACCGTGAACTAAATGAAACGGGGTAAAACCAGTGGCGGTCTTGGTGGAGGTATGGTAATCCCATAAGGCAGGGAATAGCATATGGTGCCAATTGGACTTATGCCAGTCAACAGTGCGTTGGAGTATAGTTTTTAGGATTTTGTTAACAACTTCTACTTGACCGTTCCCTTGAGGGTAGTAAGCAGAGGAAAATTGGTGTTCAAACTTGAGGAGGGTGGATAACTCGCGCCAAATGGAATCTTCAAAGTGTGATCCATGGTCTGAGACCAACTGTTTAGGGACCCCGAATCAAGTGATAACATGGTTGAAAAAGAAATGGGCAGCAGTGTCAGCAGTACAGTTGAAGGTGGGCATGGCTTCCGCCCATTTGGTGAAGTAATCGACGGCGATTATGATATACTTATGACCGTTCACAGATGGAAGTCTACACTCCACGAAGTCGATGGCCCACTTACAAAAGGGACCAACGGTGACGACTGGGTGTAATGGAGCAGGTGGTGTCCGGGCCTTGGGGGTAAAAAGTTGGCAGTTATGGCAATGCTTGACCGTAGTGATGCAGTCGCTGAAAAGTGTGGGCCAGAAGTATTCGACGCGGATGACTTTTTGGGCAGTGGCCATCCCTGAGAAATGGTCGCCGCAGGCACCGCTATGACAATCATTAAGGACATGTTCAGCTTCCTCGTGTGTAAGGCAATGATGAAGAATTGTGTCGACCCCTCGCCGGTAAAGGACATCTCCTAGGAGGAGGTAGCGAGAGGCCTGGTGGCGGATACGACGAAGTTCATTATGAGTGACTTTGGGTCGGAACTTCTGCGTGTGTAGGTATAACAAGATATCACCATACCACGGGTCATCAGACGAGATAGTGAACAAGTGATTGTCGGGTAACTCATCGGAGATGGGTGGGGCCGGGAGAAAAGAAGGGAGATCGGTGATGAGATGGGCAAGCACAAGGGCTTTAGTGCTTTTAGGTGTTCAAAACGTGAGGTCATATTCCTGGAGGATAATGACCCATTTAGCCACACGACCTTGCAGGAGCCGCCGGTTTAGGAGATATACCATGGGATTAGAGTCGGCGACAACTGTGGTATGACTAAGTAAAATGTAGTGTCGCAATTTTTGGATGGAAAAGACCACTGCTAGGGCTAGTCTCTCCTCATATGGGTAACGTAAGGGAGGGCCGGACAAGGTCTGGCTGACGTAGTAAATGACATGCTCTTGGTGTGAGGTGTCTTCTTGAACCAAGACTCCGGACACAGCATGCTCAGATGCCGATACATAGAGGATGAAGTCCTGAGAGAAATCTGGAGGGGAGATCAAGGGGGCTTGTGTGAGAGCTTTATTGAGGGCTTCGAATGCAGCTTCTGCTTGCTCGTCCTAAACAAAGGGTATGTGGGTACGGAGCAGGCGCAAGAAACCGTGAACGGTTGTGGCGTAATCAGGAACGAAGCGTCGAAGGAAATTGGATCGCCCTTGCAAACTTTAGAGTTGCCGGAGCGTGCGAGGATAAGGAAGGTCTAAGATGGCTTGGAATTTCAGGGGATCAACAGTAATTCCTTTCTAGGAAACAATAAAACCCAACAATCGGCCTGCCGGAATGCAAAAAACACACTTGTGTGGGTTCAAGCGGATCTGATATTTACGACAGCGCAGAAAAACTTGTCGAAGGTCGTGAAGGTGGTCTGATCGTTTCCGGGAATGAGCTATAAGGTCATCAAGGTAGACGAGCAGGATGTGGACCAAATCGTGAAAGCAATAGGTCATGGCACGCTGGAATGTGGCACCAGCATTTTTTAGGCCAAAAGGCATGACGCAATAGGCAAAGGTGTCCCATGGGGTAGTAAAGGCAGTTTTGTACTGGTCTTCCTTTCAGATTTGGATCTGATTGTATCCGGAAAAATCGTCCATGAACGAGAGGACTTCATGCCCTGCACACGCATCGATGAGCTGGTCAATAAATGGCGTGGGGAAATTGTCTTTGGGACAGGCGCGGTTTAAATCTCGGAAGTCAGTGCATACTCTAATGGTGCCTTGTTTTTTGTTAACGGGGACAGGGTTTGAAACCCACGTGGTATAGGCAATAGGATAAATGAATCCTGCCTTGCGAAGTTTCTCAATCTCTGCGTTGACGGCTGGGAGTTTTGAGGGATGAATGGGACGCTGTTTCTGACGAACGGGGGGTACATCAGGCCATGTGTCAATTTGGTGCTCTATAATGGCGGGGTCAAGACCGGGCATTTCGGTATAGGACCAGGCAAAGACATCACGAAATTCTCTGAAGAGTTTTTTGTATTCCTCAATCTCTTGCTCACTATAAGAGGCTCCTAAGGTGATGATTTCATGGATGCTTCCTGGGGTAGCGATATCAACTTGGATGACAGGTGAGATGTTGGCCATGTTACCCTCCTCGAAGGCGCCAGGAGCAAGAATAGGGTCCTTGAACCAGTCGACCTTGGGGGGAAGGAAGTCTTTGGATTCAACTGCAAATTGGGTAGCAGTGTTAGAGGAGGATTCATCTAGAAGGAAGTAGGAACGATGGTGCATGTCATCCCAGGGATACTCCAGGGCAGTGAGAGCCTCGAGGATTTCCTCATCAGTATGGAAAGTTTGTGTCGTCAAATGGGTTGACAAGGGAGTAGTGGCAGAAGAGATCATATAAATGGTATTATCCTCTCTGGAAGGGGAAGAGACCAGGGGGTGGATCTCCTCAATGGTGGGTGGTGCCGTCTCAAGATCCAGATTATTCATCTCAAAGAGAGCTGCTCTCTAATCGGGGAGATCGGGATAGTGAACGGTGTAATGCCTGTAAACACCGCATATGGCACGGGGGTGGTTAGTGCGCAGGGATTTGTCGCGAGGCTTAGGGGTTGGATCAAGTTGGACAACCGGTATACTGGGGTCATCGTCAAGCATTTGCATGTGTGCCTGTA
>LPNX010055166.1:77848-298728 GCA_001517045.1 Pseudotsuga menziesii
CCGGACTAAGTACTAAAAAGCTTCACCTTTTCTTCTACGGAAGTTAAGAGAGTTCTTCTGTGGTATGTTTTATACTTTTTCGGCCTCAAGAGACTAAATTAGATTAAAAAGGACCCCCCTGGAGTCTTCTTTGGAGTTTTCAGACTCTCTAAATGTGAAAACACCAGCTGAGCATGTACTAGTTCGGGCTCATTAAATACACGAATCAGTGACACTATCAAGCATTATTTTCCCGTCTCTTCAAGCTTGTTAAAAAATGAAGAGGGATCCGAGTTAACTTTCCTGAACTCGTTAAAATTTAATAGGGAAGGTAAGGAAGAAGTTTTCTCTTGTTTTCAGTAATGGCAGCATGTCCTCCTTGAACATAGCACTCTTTGTTTTTTCCGATATCCATGTTTCAGTGATTACTTTTTCGTTCAGCTATTACTTTGAGTTTCTTACTCCTCCTCTTGTCCATTATACCTGGGGAATCTAATCATGTCTCCTACATGACAGATAGGTCTAGTTGTTCTATCTATAAGTTAAACGATGCCTTGGGTCATCTCTGTGTTGTGCTCATTGTTCAAGGACTTTACCCAATGTCTGATCTATAGCCTAATCCCATCATCATTATATCTATTATCTATTGTGTCTCCCTTCTTTTGCCCAGTTCCTAGTCACTCATGTGATCCGTTGGAGGATCTATTGCCTTCCTTATCACAGCATGTTTCCATTTCAATACTTCCTGATGACGAAGACCTAGAGTTTTGATGTTTGTACCTCAGGATTCACTTTCATCATTGGTGAATTCCTTTGCTTTAGTTGTCGATTATCACCTATTGATTGACAAACTGTTGAATCCTTTCAATGTTCGACTTCAGCTTACCCTTATTCACATGTCTTGGATTGTACTGGTTCTTTGGGATTATTTATGAAGACCTTGGTTCCTCACCTATGGACTAAGTTGTACAAGATTATGTTCCATTCATATACATAGCTTCCAGATCTTTGAAGACTCATCATTATTGTATATTGTGGCTTCGATCCACCTTTGTAATATATGTGGTTTCATACCCGTATCATATGATGTACTCAAATATTGTAAAGGAGCTAGTGTTCCAGTAATTTGAACATAGCATCCTCAGATGTAACTTTGTATATGACATTACTATGTATTTGTTTTAGGTACTCTCTCTGCTCCATTGGATGTCACGTCCCCATGCCTCCGACCGGCGAAGAGGACGCGACTACAAGCTTCAAACACATGGGCTAAGAGCCCCATGAACATGTGCATGCACAAAATTGCTGAAACATGATGCTTAAACAAGGACTTTAAACTAGAATATACACACATGAATATTTATCATGCACGGGTGCAATTATTCAACATACACAGCTACAATCATGTATCTTGCACAACGGAATTAATCATGCACTCATTCAAGATTTCATTCAACATGTTCAACATAATCATTAACCGTAAATATAGTTGCAGAAGTAAAATGCACAAGATCACTTATCTTATGAAGAATTCGTTCCGCAACCAGCTACATCACTACAATGTTCCACCCAACCATAGGCCAGCGTGCTCCTTAATCTCTCAGCAATACTGCCACCCCTGAGCTGGGCATGATTCTCCAAGGAATAAGGGAACAAGCAGGCTTACACATAGCCCAGGATATACAAAACACAGCCAAGCCAACATAGTTGGGTTTATCAGGCCATCAAGGAGTTGGGGAAAGGCTCAATGCTAAGCTGGTGAGCTCATTACAGAGCCAAGAACACCTACACCAGAACTAGCTTGACCTCTAAGACACCAACACACACCCAACACAAGGAATCAGTCCCTTCTCTGCTAGACAGTCCCTCAGGCCCTACATTCCCTTCCAGTGCTATTCAGAGGTGATGGAGAAGAAGGCCATCCCTCTAGCTCTATCTGTGTGGTTTCCAGCCACCAAGTTTATCAAGTAAAACTAAGCCAACATCCCTGCTCCCTACATAGTCCGAAGACCAACCATTGCACGCATGCAGCCATTCAGAAATTATAGCTAAACAGGGGGAAAATATTTTTGAGCGAATTCCAACAGCCCCAACGTATCAACAAACACAATCGCAACAAGGGGAAAAATTACAGTTTGACTTGGACAACTGAGCAAGCAGATAAGAGTTACACAGACCGTCACACTACTCTTGAATGTGAAATGACTTCCTACAGGAAATCATGGGTGACACAGACCAGCAACTCCTAGTTTCCTGCGTTAATGACAACCACCCAGAGCCCAGTGCATGAGAGGAAATTCACACTGAAACCCAAATGCGGGTCAAGAACACCCAATTCCACACTATGGAAAAAAAAACCGTAAATGACAGTAGAGGTGCCCCCAATCCCTCTGCAGGCTGCATGAGACCAAACCGCAAAGAGCATGTGCATGAGGAGAATCAGACAATGGAGACCATGCATGAGGATACCCAACTCCACTTATGCCCGCGGATGAACAAACAATCGATGGCCGTGAGTAGTGAGTACGTGAGCATTTTTGCACAGTCGTGGGGAGAGTGGAAAATCCCTGTGTGAGTGATGGCAGTCGTTTTTCCCAGCCATAGTGAATTCAACCATGGTGGAGTGTGCGTGAGGTTGAGGACTGACAAACCTGCCACCCCACTCCCAAAACAATTAACTACCTCAACCACTAGCAGCAATTCTTCAATGAAAGTGGTTGGGTAAGGCAAGGAAAAGAAGACACATGGGTATTTTTCTCTCATTGGCCAAGGTTTGACAAATTCCCCCACATCCTTATCCTTGTGAAAATCATGCCCCTTTCTCATTTTAGTTGCCGTGATCATAGCTGGTCGGGTTCATTTAATTAATTATAGATGCGTATTTACATGATGACCATCATAATATATGCCGCATGCCCCGATATACCATCGGTGACAATTCAAATCCAAAACATAACATAACCGATCAATGGTGGGGCCTTGGCCTTTAGCTCCACACCATGATCATTTAATATATACATCATGTACATCGAATGCAACGGGGTCAAAACCAGGGCATTACATTGCATTTCTGAGTTCTCCAAAGATAAAGATTATAATGTATTTCAGCCATCGCTTCCCTCTAACCTCACACATTAGGGGGCATTTGTTATCCACCTGAATGGCACCTCTCCGTCCGAGTGCCGAAATTCGCTATGTTGGCACACAAAAGGACATTTATGGATTGAGGGTTTCCCAAAACACTATAGATGGGCTTATTAAGAACTACATTCATCATCCATCCAGCTGGTTATTTTTACCTTTTAAATATGTCAAGTCCTGTATGTGACTCTTATTATATGCTACTCGCGTGTTGTACGCGATTGTCGGTTATTGCATCTCACGTATAGATTTGTATGCGGGTTACCCTTAGAGAAACTCGCGTGTCATACGTGAGTTGCCAGTATTGATACCCGCGTACACCTTCCTTTGACATTTAAAATAAAAACTCGCAATTACTTGAGATTAGTTAAGCACTTAACCTTAATCACCTTAACTGTCTCAACCTCCTCAACCTTCGAAACTGCCTTATTTCACCAAGTATAAATAGAGGCCTTGGGGAGGGTGTTAATCACATACACTTGGACAGAAAAGTTATGTTGGTGGAGTTCATACAGAATTCTTTGGAGCAGTGGAACTCAGAATCCTTTGGTTGTAGAGGAGTCCTTGTCTCAGGCGTTGGGTTGTAATCTGAACTCTTTCATTATTGTTAATAAAGAGAATCCTTCTTCCATATGTGTCTTGAATGTCTCTCATATTTTGTGGTTTGATAAACATTTATGTTTCAGCATTCTGCATATGATTTATCTAACCCGTTTATATATATGTATCATCTTGAATTTGGAGAATTGATTCTTTACAGGTGAAGGAGAAGCATCCCTGAAGGCTTTGGAGGAGAAGCAGAATGAAAGAGGACAAGCTAGGATCAACCGTCGTGTATCAGGTGAGTCTTTTCTATCCTCCTATTTCCTTTACTGCACTCTAGAGTCAATTTCCTGCAAGTTTCATGAGTATGTTGGTAACCCCAAACCTTCGGTTATAAGGTGTTTATTCCTATACAACAGATGTCAACTACAACCACATCCATGACTAGGTTCTTGGCAGGGATTTGGGCCAAAGAGATGACTAGATATTTTATTAGTTCTAGAAACTTGACTTTGTTGGAATCAAAAGGGAAAATTATCTTTGTACGGTCTAGTCACTTCCAATCCTAGTTCCTCCATGACTACCCTCGGCATCAGATTGTGGTAGGCTCCTGAATCATACATGGCATTGTGTAAGGTGGCATTGTGAATGTTTACACTGATATAGAAAGGGGGGTATCTTCCTCGGTAGACTCTTCTACACGGGGTCCAAAAAGGAAGGTGGGGTTATCATCTTGGAGATTTAGGGAATCTGACATTCCAGAAAATTCTCCTAGAGGCTTCAACATTGTGGCAACTTTAGAATGATACTCAGAATTTTTTAACAACTCAGTGAGAGGGACAAAGATTTTTATATTTATAATTTCATCCTCCATACTGAAATAAGTATGCCCCTAGTTTGAGCTCTTTGGATTATCATCCTTTTTCTCCTTCCCTTTGGGCTTCGCTACACTCGTGGAGGAATCCTCAACAAGTGGAATACTCTTTGGTATGCTTGTAGAGGATTTGTTTACTACCTATTTATTTTTTACCAGAGGAATATCTCTGTTCCTTAGGCCAATATATCTCTATTCCTCCATGATAGCAAGTTGGTATCCCCTCTTGAATTCATCTGTTTCTTCAGTATGCATCTCTTGCCTTTCAATACAAGCCTTATCATGTTCTTCTTTGGTCAGAAAGGTGGAGGGTGGGTCAGTGTCCAGCTGATGGATTTCGTCTTTTGCCTGATCTTCTCCAGCTATATCTACATAATTTTCCTGAAAGGGGGGCCTAGTAGGTGGATCGGGAGGGTTTCTCTGGTTCCTCTTCCTGTTTTTGGGCATTGGAGGCCTTCTGGCATTTAGGTTCCTATTCTGTTGCTCCTAATTTTCTATGGGTTGTCGTCTACCATCTACAACAAGTCTCTCCATCATTCTTTCCATGGTTCTTAGCATAGTGTCTATTCGGGCTTCCTGTGAGATAGATGTAGAGGGTTTTTCAGGTTCTTTTTATTTCCATGTTTCCCCTTCATCTCTTCTCCATTCTCCCTCCCCTCTTCTCCTCTCTCCATCCTCCCTTCTCCATTCTCCCTCGTCTTTTCTTCTTCTTTCTTGCAGCGGTCAGGTTTACCTCCAACTCTATGGCATATTTCATCATAGCTACCAAGGAGGTTGATCTCCTTTCACTTAGCAACAAGGTAAAATCGCTATCGAATGCTTCGACATATTGGAGTTGGGAGGAACCAATATGAGGTTTAAACTGGGCAAGGATATAATTGTACACTTTCATAAACGTGTCAGAAAAATCCTAGACAAATTCACTCTCCCTCCTCATGGAATGATATTGAGAGAGATATTGTTTAGAGTTCTTATGGTCTTCCCACTTGTCTTTGAAATCATCTTCAAAGGCCTGATAGTTTTGGATGGAGTCATCTAGGAGGTTCTTGTACAATTTTCTGGCTTCTCCAGCTAGAATTTGGGAAAATAAACTAACCTTGACATCATCATAGTCCACCTCCTCTAGGTCTATCCAATCTAAGAACCATCCTAGGTGTTCCTCAGCTGAATAGCTCCTCTCCCCATTGAATTGCTTGAGTATTTGAGAGTATCCCAAAGGAAAGTCATGAAGTGTAGTAGGAAGACAAAGAGGAGAAAACCTATTTGCCATTCTTGGAGGTATAACACAATTTACAAGGGGGATTAAAAATGGTGGAACAAAAATTGGTGGGCTATGAGGAACTGAGGGAATGTGGGGAGTTGTGAAACTGGGAGACAAAGGTTGATTTTGCTTGGAAGCAGTGGGAGACAAAGATGTGGTAGTATATTTCCTTATGACAATGGCATTTAACCAGGCTAAATAAGTAGTAAGTGTATGGCACTCTAGGTCAGGAAGGCTTGAAATATTTTCCTAGAGGCTCTGAGGTCAGGGGTGACCAGGAAATGTGGGGGAAATCAAATGCAAAGGTATAAAATATCGCTTCAGAGAGGATAGACTTGGATTTAGTTCTAAGTAGGTCTATTCCAAACTTCTCATTACAATTTTCAGATATATCACTGACAAATATAGCACCCTCAGCAGGGAAGGAAATATTTCTAACTAACCTTTGTAGCCTATTGGCCTTTCGGATCAGACTTTCTGGATCGAAGATTTCTTGGAAGGATTGTGCATCAGGATTTCTCCTCGTGTGGGTTCTTCTAGCCACCATTATTTCCTAGTGGAGTCACCCTCAAAACTTTGTGTGGAGTCGCCAAATCATGTAAAACCAAATTTGTGTCTAGGACTGGCTATTCAACCATGTCATAGAACTGAAGCAATGTCATTTTTCTCGAGGAGATAGTAGCAACTAGGTCCTCGAAAATGATGCCAAAATGTTATCACCCTGTAATTTTCCTATCGTTGTGGTAGGAAGTCACAGGGGTAACCATTTCAAACCAATCTTTAGACTGTAGTCTAGCCTTACATTTAGAAAGGGCTCTCTCTTTGTCACAAAAAAATTCACACATACATTTGGTTTTAAACAAGCAGTCAAAAGGCTAGATTCTTATGGGAACATAGTATTTGGAGATTTTAAAAATGGTGAAATAGAAAGACAAGAAAAACCATTGGGAAAGAGGAGTCAAAGCTTGAAACATTCAAGGACTTACAGTAGATAATAACCAACAATAACGTTCATAGTCTGAGGCAAAATATTCATCAATATTCAGAATAAATAACTTTGGAGAGATGGCAGGGGGGAAAGAGAAGAAGACCGATGTAACAGGAGGCACCTATCTAGGGATGAATCTCCTGAACACACCTTTAGTAGAATAAACAACAAAGGCTAGTAATTGTAATGGAGCATAGAAGATGAATTCCAAAACATTTACCAGAAACACATAAATAAATGCATAATCTGATGCAAAGAGTGCTTATCAGAGAGTGAATTCCTCACATACAACTAGAAATTCATTAGAAAAAGATACAGAGACATGAAAATGAAGTTTACAAAGGAAAAATAGACTGAATAGTGAACACCATGATGAATCTCATATTTTCGAGCTATGCTTTCATTAATGCTCCCAAGAAAATGAAAGAGCTAAAAACTCAAGCGCTGAGGATTCTGAATGAAATATTTCAACCCTTTCTTCCTCTTTCTAGGGCATATTTATAGATTCATGGGTTTTTGAGACCAAGATCAAAATAGAGCCCCAAAAATAGTTACAAAAATAGGGATCAAATCTGAATGATTATAAAATCCCAATAACCTCTGATATGGAAAATTCGCCATGATTTGTTAACAAAATAGGAAAGCACACTGGGACATGCATGCTGGACAAAAATGGAGAACAAAACACTAGGAAATCATGCCACTAGCTGAAAACAATGGCTCTTCAACGATCTACAACAGTTTTGAACTTCCCTGCATCTTTCACCTACAAGATTTCTTCTGAACCGTAGATCTTTCTCCTTTGTTGATCTGAGCCATTGAAAGCTGCGGAGTATACCGAGTTCCACAGACAGGGAAGTGTAGTTAACTCATGCACATGTTCCCTTCTTCTTCATCATTGATCTCTGGAGGATTTATTTTCTTCCGTTGATCCGGGATCAAGCAGCAGGCTGCGGGAGACACAAATCAGAGGTCCGGCCTTTCATAACACAAAAATTTACCTTTCTGCTCCTAGCTTTCCACATCCAGTTTTTTGCCCCCGCACTTTTCCAGAAATCAAAAAATGAAACTTCAATCCTTCGCAAATGTGAATCCTGACTTTTTCGCCCTCGACTTTTCATTTTCTCCATTTTCATTCTACACTGTTGATCTATGTGGGAGTTCTTTGAACCAACAGATCTTGATCGTGGAAATTGGAAATCAGGTTTCCTGCTTTTGCACTTCAAAATTTCACCTTTTTTCGCTTCCGCACTTTCCCAGAAAGCAGAAGTCGGAACTTCAATTTTTTCATAACCAAAAACTTTAGCTTTTCGCTTTCCAATTTCTTCCATTTTATTTTTAGACCATTGATTTTGGGTGGAAGCATTCTGTGTCATTGGATCCCGGATTGTGGAAGGTGTAAATTGAGACTTGGACTTTTAACCAAATTTTTGCTTCTCCCGATATCCGATATCCGCCCCTCTACTCTTTTTCGGGCTGTTAATCTGGGCAAAAACTCTCTGAGCCATTGGATCTCAGATCACGAAAGGCGGAAGTTGAGATTTCATTTTTGAGAACCAAATTTTTAGCTCTTCCGCACTTCCGCTCCCGATTTTCCTTGGGAGGAAATTATTTTTGGCCCTTTGATCTCTTTTGAGGGTTGGATCTCCACTGTATGTTCTTTCCAGGCCTATCCTTGATCAAATTTTTCACACTTTGGCACATTTCCAAGCTGCGCTAAATGATTTCATACTATTTTGACCTTTAGTCTTAGAAACAAGCTTCCCAAGAAACTTCCAACCCTTTCCTACATACTTCTAGGTCATAAGGTGTGAAAGGTTTTTTACCATACCCTTCATTTTTTCACTGGTCCAGACCTTTAAACGGGGGATTAATGTAGATTCCTTATGTAGAAATCTTCAAAATTTAGCACAAGTGCTAACATCATGGATATCAAAATGAAGAATTGAAATATCATATCAATGACAAGTTGTTGTATCATCTTGGTAAAATATGTCTTCCACAAAGTGAAAGAGTGCATGTGATAAGAGAAGATCACGCTTCTCTCATTTCGGGATATTTTGGAGTAGGTAAAACTATGGCATAATTAAAAAAGTTTTGTTATTGGCCTCGAATGAATGATAGAATGTCCAAATATGTAAAAGGTTGTGTTATGTGTGCAACAAGTAAACCAAGTAACCAAAAGTTAGGCTTGTACACTACACTTCTAATTCCTTCTCGTCCATGGGAAAGTGTTTCAATGGATTTTGGAGGAGGGTTACCAATGTCTAGAAAGAGACATGTTTATCTATATGTTTTTATGGATCAATTCAGTAAAATGTGTATACTCATGCCTTGTAAAAAGAATATCACAACTGAGATAACTGCTCATTTGTTCTTTCAAAATGTATGGGTCCATTTTGGACTTACTACCTCTATTATTTCTGATCGAGATTCCCTCTTTCCTGGAAAATTTTGGTCATGTTTATGGGAACTTATGGACATAAAGCTGAAGGAAACAACAACATTTCATCCACAAATAGTAGGACAAACTGAAGTGGTCAACCTAACCATGGTACATTTTCTTCGAGGGTATTGTGCTAAGCATCCTAAACTTTGGGATGAACAGTTGCATTATGTTCAACATGCCTACAACAAAGCTATACGCTTTTCAACTCAGAAGTCTCCATTCAAGACATGTTTTTGCTATTTTCCAAAGTCTCCTTTAGAGTTTTCTTTTGAGAAAGATACAATAAAATGTGGACAGGTTGATGCGGATAAAGCTCGAAATTTTGTTCAGTAGATTTAGTTAATTCATCAAGCAGTACAGGAACAGTTGGAATCAAGTCAGGCCGAATACAAAGAACACCATGACAAGAATCGAATAGATCATCATTTCCATATTGGTGATCCATTATGGCTTCATATCAACAAATATCGACTCCAAGGTGAAGGTAAAAAGTTGAAACCTATCAAGTATGGACATTTTATAATTTTGGATAAAGTATGTTATAATGATTTCTCGTTAGAATTGCATCCTTATATGAAAATGTATTTAGTTGTTAATGTGTAAAACTTGAAACTATATGAGTTTCCTATGATTATAGACCAAGATGTATAGGTTCAAGCACCTTATGTAGACAATTTTTCCTTGGAGTATCTCAATGAACCTCATAAAGATGTAATACTTGACAAGAAGATCAGATCTTCACAAAGAGGAGACATGGAGTTTCTTTGTGTGGGTTTGAAAGGAATGCATCCAAGCAAGGAAAGGTGGTTAGAGACAGGAAGAGTGAGGGAATTGTACCCTCACTTATTTGCTGAATGATTCCATGCTTTTGTGGCCCAAAAGCTTCCCTGTGGGAAGGTTTGATCCAAGAGGATCTTCCATAATCGATCAAATTAGTAGAAGTATTCAAACAGTAAAATAAAACTTATAGTGGTAAATATCTCATCGAAAAATTTCTGTCAAAGTTCATTTCATGTGAAATGATCTCTGGTTGCAAAATTTATTAAGGTTTGAAATTACGACTAGAAAGCTAAAAAATGGGTATTTAGGCAAAAAAAATAGTGTAATGGTTTATAAAACTTTGTGTGGAGTTGATGAGAATCGAACCCATGAAATCCAAATCCACCCAACCTTCACAAAGTTCCATTATCCATGACCCCCATCATTGGTTCTTAATAGTCATAAGGTTGAACTATTATTTAAAGTTAACATAGCAATTATATTGAAGGGGAGGGGGGGTTGAGGGCTTACCCATTGACCCATATGGCCAACACTGAGGCCTTGTTAATAGTCCATATGCCAACAAAATATGTCAACATCACATATCAAACCGACGATGTCACAATGCCAAGCCTTATCGTATCCAACATGTTGACATGCCATGAACCATATATTATGATATAAACATATCCGCCAAACTATATGATATAATCATATCCGCCGAACTATGCGCCATGCAAACGAGTAAACAAAAGCACATGGTAAGGGAGAGGTCTGTGGGTTTGGCCCCAGAACCTTTTCCCTTAGACACCAGCACCTTTACAATTGGGCCATGACCCCTCCATTGAGATAGAAATGACATAAAACCCTTAAATATCGATACAGATCAGCGCCAAAGAAGGGGTGCGGGGCTCCTCCACGCGCACCCTTTCTCACTTTAAAAAGACATGAATTTTTGAAACCTGACACAGTTCAATGACCAATTTTGACACATTTACCAAGGAAGGTATAACAATAATTATGCACAGATCCTGAGGTGGGGTACATTTTGTACGAGTCATACAAGCAGGACATAGATAGTTCACAATTTGTGTCTCAGAGGAGACCTCAGGAAAACCTGGTCGAGTTTATACTCATTTTTCTTGAAATTTTGAGAGGATTGCGGTGGTGCTATCTATTTTTTCTGGTAACTGGCATAAAATAGAAGTGGTTCCAGGAACCCAATATTGTAATCTTTGAAGACTTAATAAGATCGATCTTCCCATTGGAAGTGGCCCAGAGACGTAGCCTAGGAGGGGTGAACTCTGTTATCAACTATTATTTTCATTTTATGATTTTCATCTCTCTTTTATTTTCTTATGTGATTGATTTAAAGCATTGAAATTTCAAAATTTTAAAGTTTGTTTATCAGTACTAACAGTAAATTTCACATGCAAATTTTTGGTTCAAAAGATCCCAAAATTACAGATCAAAGGCAAAAGGAAACCTTCAATAGAAAATAAGCAAGGACAATGAAGAAAATTTGAAGCAACAAAATAAAAGAAGAATGAAGCAACAAAGCAAGGTAAAAATAAGTAGTATAAATAACATTGTGTGGCTAATAATTGAGATGAAAAGTAACTAAATTGAATCCATCAATAATGAAATCCCTAGGAAGTTTGATGATTCTCCTTGATAATGTTGTATGGTTGGTGGAAAATATAATGGTATTGATCTTATGTGTGTAAAAAGCCAGATTATCCTCAAATGTAAATGCATTTGAAATTATATGTACCAGAGAGAAATGACGATGATGTAAGTTATGATAAGGAAAGTATACCCACATAACTTGATTGTTGGTTGTTCTTAATAAGCCAAAAAACACTTGTCATGAAATATGAAGGTTCATGGCATGTTCATGGTTAGCTAAAAACCACTTGAAAAATGTAATGGTTGCATGTAATCCACAAAACCTAGGTTGTTGTTATGGGTAAGCCAAAAAAAACCCCAAGATAATGATTATTATGATGATTGATTATGATGTAAGGGAAGTAAAAGGTACAAGTGAACATCACGATTGAAAAATTTGTCGTTAAACCATGGAAGAAAAATTTCCCAGAGAACCTACAGATATAGTGGCTGGTAACCCATGTTTTCCAGTGGAATATAACTTTTTTATATGGACTTGAACAAACATAATGTTTTGTAGGATGAATATTGAAGTAGCCAAGCAAATGAAGACAAAAGAAATAAGACATAACATAAATATAGAGCATAGCTAAAGAAGGTTGAATACAAATATTGTAGAAGAAGGAGGAAATTGGACCAATACAAAAGATCAGTTCAAGATACAAAGGATCATGACTGAATATTAAAATCACAAGTATTCATTAAGGGGGATTCTGAAGGAATACTTCATACTTGTGATATTTATGAATACATTATAATATTTTAATGAAGTAGACAATGCACAAAGTCGATGTATGATTTGAAGATGAGGACAATAAGAGAAATTAGGGATGAGATCTCATAAGATCAAGTTGAGTGATTCGTGGATATATTCTTGTAGATAATTATGGATATGGTTGAAGTAAATGTGAAATATTGATACATGGTAATCTATATTTATATGAAGATACCAATTGTACAAAACAACTTGAGTTGGCCTAATGGTTAAGAACGTTTGCTTCCTCCTAGGAGGCACATCGTTGCATAGATGGGGGGAGCTTGTCCCACAAACAAGGTGGCATCATACACGAAATTGGTTTCCAGCTAGGCCGTGACATTAAAATCATATGATTGTTATTACTATTACTACAAACACATATGGGAATGATTTGATTGAATAGAAGTTCCCCTTTATGGGTTTCTTGACTGAAATCTCTGCGTATCCGTTGCTTAGTATTTGTTTAAGTGAGTTTGTTGTTGATTCTTCTTCCAAACATTTAGTAGATGGTTGTTGTATGATTTGTTTCAAAACAAATATTTTTAAACATGCGCATTAAAAGTGTAGAGTTACTACAATAATCTATGATTGGGTCACTACAATGAAAACTAGATTTAGCGCCATATTTTAGTGTATTTTTTTCTCAATTGTGATGAACAATCTGGTGCTATTGTACATTTTCATAAAACGTCGTCTATTGTGTCTTTTGTTTCGTCTTTTTAAACATCCATTTTTGCTTCCTTTGTTGCACCCATTTTTTTGTGTCTTTTTTTACACCTTTTTTTGTGCCCAATTTTGCATCTTTTTTGTGCCCTTGGTTACATCCTTGTTTGCACCCAGTTTGGCACCCAGTTTAACATCCAATGTTGTGTCTGATGTTGCTCCTAATTTTACGTCAATTTTGGCACCCAATTTTGTATCTATTTTTACGTCTACATTTGCATGTAGCTTTACGTCTAGTTTTACTTCTAATTTTGCATCCCATTTTACATATTTTTTTGCGTCCATGTTTGTGCCCAAAATATCATCATATTTCACGTCCGCTTTTGCATCTAGGTTTGCACCTACTATTCCATCCTAGTTGATGTCTTTTTTTGCATCTAGTTTTGCACCCAACGTTGCACCTACTATTGCACCTATGTTTGTGTGTAATATTGTGTCATGTTTTACATCCAATATTGCATCTAGTTTTACATCCAATGTTTCAACCCATTTTACACCCAATATTGTATCTCGTTTTATGTCTTTCTTTGTGCCAAGTTTTGCTTACAGTTTTGTGCCTAGTCTTGTGCTTGGCTTTACATCGAATGATGCATCCAATTTTATGCCAACTTTAGTGTCCAATTTTATGTCAACTTTAGCATCCAATTTTGCATCCAACTGAGAATCCACTTTTGCATCTACTATTGCATCTATTTTTCGGTATCACATCTTCTTTTGCGTCTAGGTTTGCACCTACTATTCCATCTTGGTTGATGTCTTTTTTTGCATCTAGGTTTGCACCCAATGTTGCACCTAATGTTGCACCCATGTTTGTGTCTAATGTTGTGTCATGTTTTACATCCAATATTGCATCTACTTTTATATCCAGTGTTTCATCCCATTTTACATCCAATATCGTATCTCGTTTTAACTCTTTCTTTGTGTCAAGTGTTGCTCACAGTTTTACGTCTAGTGATGTTCCTGGTTTTACATCAAATGATGTGCCCAATTTTATGCCAACTTTAGCATCCAATTTTGCGTCCAACCAATAATCCACTTTTGCATATACTATTGCATATAGTTTTGGGCCTAATATTGAATATAGTTTTGAGCCATTAATTGTGTCTAGTTTTTTCATCCAATTTTATGTTTAGTGTGATGTCCAATTTTGTGTCCACATTGTCTTATGTGACATCCACTTTTATATCCATGTTTGCATTTGGTGTGACGTCTACTTTCACGTCATGTTTTTCATCCAGATTTGCAATTAATGTTGCATATAATTTTGCATCCATTTTGTGTTTTGTTTTGTATTTACTATTAATTAAGAATTTAAAATTCAATTATTAATAGTGAAATATAACATTTTTTATTTTTTTTGCATCCATTTTATTAACTTCAATTAAATGTTGAAATATATCAAAATTATCAAATATCATTAAAAATTCAAAATTAAAACATAACATTTCTGAAGTTTACTGAAAATTCTCAACATCCATCCAAAAATAGTAATATCATTGTATATATAATGCTAATTATTCATCAAAAGAACATTGGCAATTTCCAATATAAATAAAGAAACAAGACATTACTAATCATATCACCATCTTCTTTAATCAAATCAACTAAAATTCAAATGTTTGATCAACGTATCAAAACCTTTCATGGATATCACTAAAGTAAAGTAAAAAGAAGTCAAACATATATATGATTTAAATACCAAACTAACAAAAAACAAGTTGTATAATATACATAAGTCAACATTATAAATTTATCATAGTTATATATCATCAATCATATATGTAAATATAATCCAAAATGTATCATGTTCTTTAATCAAATCATCTAAAATTCAAATGTTTGATCAACATACCAAAGCCTTTCATGGATATCATTATAGTAAAGTAAAGCAAAGTCAAATATATATGTGAATTAAAAACCACTCTAACAAAAAAAAATGTTGTATAATCTCTATATATAAATATAAAAGTCAAAATTATAAATGTATCATAGTTATATATGTAAATATAATGCAAAATGTATCATGTTCTTGGTTCTTGCATAGCATCAGTCTTTAACTAGCACCACCAACATCATCATCAAGATCATGTTCATGATCATCAAAATCATCATCTTGATTAACCTCGTCGTCATTGTCGCTATCATCATCATCATCATCATCGTCTTCTTTTTCTTCTATATCCAATGTAGGCTCAACATAATTTGGATCATTATCTATAGAGTCATCAATTGTTGTGATCTGGAAAAACAAATCAATATCAGATGTTAGTATTAATTTCATACCACAAGGCATATTTCTCATATATTTTTAATATTACCTCATACCAAATTAAAAATAAGTATAATACAATTGCAATTAATGTGTGTCTACTAATATAACTACAAAAAAAGAAAAAAATAAAACATTATTGCCACAACTTCATTCAAATTTGGGAAAGCATAGAGATGCAATAACACACACAAAAAATAGAACATTATTGCCTGGGATAGCACCAAACTTGGGAAAGCTTGTAAATATATACCAGGATTTGGCTAAGCCCTCATCTTTTAGTAGAGGCGGTCCACGGCTCTATTCGCTGGTTCATCAAATCGTTGTTGACTAAGGGGGTTGCAGGCAGCATTATCCTTCCCTCCACGTATCGAACCCATGAAACTCCCGAGGACTATAGTAATCTTCTGCACGAGGTTTAATGGAAGGTAGGCACAGTAGCTTCTGCGCAGGGTTTATTTGAAGGTAGGCAGGATAGCTTCTGCGCGGGGTTTAGTGGCAGGTAGGCACCCTTAACTTCAATGTAAATCTCTCAATTTCCAAATTTCCGGTTACATGTTCCATCTCTGAATTTTGGTGATGTTTGATGCGTGTTTTACCTACACAATTTTTTTTACTTAATTAAATTAAATATATTAGTGTATATGTATTAAGTTATATCTACTTGTCTATTGTAAAGCATACTTCCTTTTTTAATCATTATACATCTTTAATATGGTGACCCTTTTGTACATGGCTATAAATCCATCATTGATTTTTAACTCTCATAATATCCATCATTTTGATTTTTAAATATAATAACATACATCATTTGTTTTTTAAATATAATACCATACATCATTTGTTTTTTAAATATAATACCATACATCATTTGGCTAATGATATTTGGGTGATTTGAGAGTACTTAAAAACATTGAGAGAAAGCGTCGTTTATGGGGAGGGGGTTTTAAGAAGATCATAAATGGAAATTGGTAACTTAAAATGGAATGTTATATCATATTTGTTCATGTTTGAGGAAGGTGATTAACATTTATGACTGTTTAGGTTTAATATTTTAAATGTGGTATTATGTTATTGAGATTTGTTATTTGGGAGTTTGGAGTTATTTATAGGGTGAAAATTTGTGGTGTTTCTTTAACCTGTCAACACAAACATTTGTACAACATAAACATGTTAAATAGGTTTATTTTATAATACATAAAAAGAAATGGGTTAGAAGGATTTGAGGCCATTACTATTCAACTATAGACCAAGCTCAAATGCATGTAAATCATAGCATTTAACTCAAACCCTAAACATTGAACTTAAATGGAGCCACAACAACAACAGTTTATCTTTTATTAGTTAGCATACACATTTTTTATTCACTTCTATAACCAAATCCTTCAAGTTTTTTCATGATTCCATGTAATTATAAGTTTTTTCATGTTTTTGAAAAGTTGTTTTTTATGATAGTTTATTTGGCAGTTTACAAGTTTGGTCTATAGATACACATCAAGTACACAATAGCACAACTATTAGCCAAGAACTTTGGGTTTTTGGTACATCTTGAATCTCTAGTATTAGACTAGTATTAGACTTACTATATATTGTTTTTTTATTAACATGCTCTATAATATGGTCGCAACTACTTTTCAATATAAGAAAGATACTATATTCTATTAGAAAAATACATATTCTTTTTCTAGGGTACTTTAATGCTATAACACAAGGTAAGTAAGTTGTAATCCTAAGAAACATATAAAACTCTAATATTTTTTTTGTTATAAGACCATTTCATTAAATTTGGATTCACTTTAGTCTAAGCCTCTTCGAAGATAGGTCAAATCATTTTTTCCAAAGTGTGATATTGGGGTTTCCAAAGTGAAAAATATAATTCCAAATGTGCCAACATCATACTGAAAATAAGAAAAATGGATTTAGAAGTGATAAACCCCATGAAAAAAATCCCCCATACTACCTCTCAATTGCTTCAAGCCATACTACTATTGCTCCTTTAACGATTCTCCATTGTTTGTCAATAAACTAAGGATTGAAATTCCTCTTAGTTTATTTTTCTTTCAAGCAAACATTCCAAACCCTCTAATTTTCTCCTCATTGTATGATATATTTCAATATTATTACCATTTAATAAAATTTATTATCATTATTGTTTATTACAGGAGCCGGAGGAGTCCATGGACACAAATCAAGACATTTCTGAGCAGGAAAGAAGACCTCATACTATTAAAGTATGCCGCATGCAAAAGTGGGTGGAAGAGGATATGACAATAGAGTCTACATATACAATAGAAACTAGCCATAATGAATGAGGGGTTAGTCATGATGATAATACATGGGATGAATACTTACAATTGTTGTTTTTAGTTGTTCAATATCAATTCAATTAGATAATTGTACAATACAAGAACATTATATAGTCTATGATCCAATCTTGGAAAAAATTAATGCATGTGTTGCTTATTTTAGGTTGACAATGCAATCAAAGAAAATGAGGAGTTGATGCATTATGTTAGACCAATACAATGATCTATCCTTAGGCATGGGCCTCCTACTGTTAAATCACGCAGAAAACAATGGGTGGAAGAAGATATGACAATGGAATCTACAGATCCAACAACAAATGAGCACAATGAACAAGAGGTTAGTCATGACAATACTACATGGAATTAATACTTTGAGATGATTGTTGATTGTGGATGTTCTACATGTTGTGGAAATAAAAAATGCAAACGTGAAATTGTACAAAGACGTTACATAAATGGTTACAATATTTTAACCAATAAGTGTTATGATCTAATATTAAATCATGGTTGCATTTAATTATAGGTTGATGCTGATGATACTGATACTAATGGTCAAGGTCCAACTAGGTCATTAAGAATTCAACATGATGATCCAATTCATCCTTTAAACCATACAAGGAGAAGAAGAGAAGCATTGAAGAGAGAACTACCACCTGCAAAATTTGAAGAATTAATGAATTTAAATAGCAAGAATTGATGGCATGCCTCATCATGTTCATAGTGAACATGATTACGAAAATGAAATGCATGAAGAAGGATTGAATGAAATTCTCACAAGTTTCTTTGGGGATGGAAACAGTGATGAGGGTGATGATCCTATGCATAACATTAATGATGATATAGAGGGAAATTGCCACCATAAAAAAATTGATGATATTAACATTCATGAATCAATCAAGCAAGTAGCAAAGACAGTCGTGTTCAAGTCGGGTGCAAGTAGAAAATCAAAGCTTTCATGCACATTAATATTATTGGAAATCAAGTCATTTTTTGGTTGGTCAGATAAGATCTTCACTACTTTGCTAAAGTATGTTGAATTATATTTATAGATTTGCATTGTTAAATGGTTTACACAATTAGTAGATAAGTATTAAATTCAATCGAATTTATTTGAGTGGACTTTAAATGGATATATTTTATATAAACAATAATATTAAATGACATTTCTAACATGTTTCTCTGAAAACAATATTACAAGGCACGAAAGGATAAAATATTCCCCGAAGATAATGTGTTTCCATCAACTTGTAGAGAAGCACGTCAATTGTTGGTTGAGTTGGGGGTAGAATATAAGCAAATTCATGCATGTCAAAATGATTGCATCTTATATAGAGGTGAATATCAAAATAATCAAGAATGTCCTGTATGCAAAGAGAAGAGATATCGTACAGATGTACAAAGTCCTATTGTTCCAAATAAGGTTTTACGCCACATGCCAATTTTGCCTAGAATTCAACGAATGTTTCGTTGCAAGTCACTTGCACAATTGATGGACTGGCATGCAAAGAACGGGAGTAAAGATGGATTCATGTGAATTCCAGTAGACTATAAAGCAATGAAACAAAGAGAGGAAAAATGGCCAGGAAAATTCAAAGATGAACCCCGTAGTATTAGGTTTGGGCTTGCAATAGATGGAGTGTTCCCATTCTCTTCCATGAGCGCAACTCATACTGTCTGGCCAGTCGGATTGATAGTATACAATATTCCCCCATGGATGAGTGTTAGAAAGGAGCACCTTATTCTAACTCTCATTGTTCCAGGAAAACATCAAGTCAAAAAATGGATGTTTATATTGCGCCTTTTATTGACGAGATGCAATTGTTATCGAAAGGTATAAGAATGTATGACATATCATGTCCTCCATCAAATAGGTTCTTCATGTTCTATGGAATACTATGTTGGACAATTCATGATTTCTCGAGACTTGGTGTTTGTTCAGGTAAGAAAAATAATTTTCATATTCGCACATCATAATTTATTTTCAATTCAACTTGCATATAACTATTACATTATTATTATTTTGTTATAAAAATTAGTTATTGGATTGCAGGGCTAAAAACAAAAGGTTATTTTGCATGTCCAAGATGCACCAAACAATTTGAGAGGCGATATTCTAAAGATCTACGCAAATTTATTTATGCAAAAAATAGGGTTTTTCTACCACCGGATCATAAGTTTAGAAATCGCCTAAAGAATCAATTTGATGGAAAAATTGAAAATAGACCTCCTCCCAAGGTTATGAGTCCTGCTGATTGGCTTAAAAAGTATGAAGATGCCGAATTGAAATCTTGGAATGATTTTTTTCTTCATGATCATTCAATTGAGGATCCAGAACAAGTTATGGTTGAAATTCCAAAAGGAATGAATAGGAAATCTATATTTTATGATCTCCCTTACTGGAAGGATCTATTAATATCTCATTTATTAGATCCTATGCATATTTTCAAAAATGTCCCTGATTCTATTTTTTGACATATAGCAGGAAAAGATAAAGACACCTTATCATCAAGGAGAGATATTGCTCTTTCACATACTAAATTTGATAGAAAACATTTTTGGCCAAATTAAGAAAATGAATCATACGTAGAAGCACCATGGATTCTAAAAAAGAAAGAACCGGATCAACTAAAAAGTGTGATACGTTCAATAAGAACACCCACTGGCTATGGCTCGTCATTAAATAGATCTTTTACAGTAGATGGACATGTCACGGGATTTAAAACACATGATTACCATAATTTTATGAAGGTATTTGAATCAATTAATTATTATTGTTATCACTTACTAACTTTTTTTATAATTATGATAAATCGATATTAATGAACCTAGTAAATGGGTTTGATAGCATATCATGCCATTGGAAATTAGAGGGGATTCATGTCTTACAGCTTACTTAAGGAATGCGATAAGTTGATTGTCATCGTTTTTAAGGTAAATTGTGGGTTGATATTTACAAGGTTTATGGTATGAAATGTTATTGTGTATGATGCAATGATATATTATATTTCATTTTAAATTTCATAAATGTTCATACTAATTTTGTGTCATTTATTAGGTGGTTGACCTCTAAAGAGATCCATCTATGTGAAGTGCCAAAATGGAAGAAGGAAATTGTTGAAATTGTGTGCGTATTTGAGAAGGAGTTCCCTACAAGTTTCATGGACCTACAAGTACATTTACTTATACACCTAGTCGATGACATTGAAATAGCAGGCATCGTTTCAACAAGGTGGATGTTTTTCTTTGAGAGGTACATGAAAACCTTAAAAAGATATGTCCGACAAAAGGCATGTCCAGAGGGTTGCATGGGTGAAGGGTATGTATTGAATGAAGCATTTTTCTTCCTATGTGAATTCCTTGGTAAAGAGTTTGTAGATGGTCCACAATTTTGGGATGAAGAGTGTGCATCAGATATTATAGATGGAGAAAAACCTCAAAGTAATGGTGTTCAACGAGAAATTGGTAAGTAAAATCATAATTATTGTGATTATGTTTAGAATCATTTACTATATAGTTTTGTGTTTATCAAAATAAAATAATAACATTTACATTTTGAATTATACGTGTTGATTTTTAATAGGTGTCGATGAAAGTGCCATGCTTGACAAGTTCATTCTATACCAGATGGATTGCATGAATAAATGGATTGATTTGTACGATATAAAAAGGGAAGAAGTGTTATAAGCAAGGAGATAGTTTAAGAGATTGAACCAAAGGAATATCCCACTTCCCACAGATCTTTCTAGTGAATGGGGAAAAGATTGCACTCTACAATGGATTACTAAACAAATTCATAACCGAATGGATGAGGAAGGTATAGATGCAAACATAACAAAAGATGAGATCAACATTTCTAGAGGATGTGAACGAAAGGTAAAGCATGAAATTCTTCAAAAATGTTGCTTGAATATATTCATCAAACTATTAATTATTTAATCATGAATAATCGTATTTATTTGCACTAAAAGAAATGGCCTTTCACAGGTGAGAAAGTATCCTGCAATGTGGGCATATGGTCGTCATTATCGTGTAGAAAGAGTATATGTAAAGAGACAAACATTTGATTGTGGGGTTCTGGTTGATTTCAAGCAATCAAGTCAAGCAATTTCAAAAGATAAAAACATTGTTGAAGGGAATCTTCAATATGTTGGAAAAATACAAGAAATTATTGAGTTGTATTACTGCTCTTTCAAATGTTGCATTTTTAAATGTAAATGGTATGAAGCATTTGAGAGGACAAGAAGACATGATACCCATAGTGGATTGTTTTCTATAGACTCCTCAAAGTACCTACTAGAGGATAAGGAACCTTATGTTCTACCAATTCATTGTGAGCGGGTATTTTTTTCCTAAAACATAATATAAATATAAGAAGCATTAGTTGTCAATATTTTGATAATTCATTGCCTATTGGGAATATATATGTGTTTAATGATAACAATAAAAATGTAATAACATATGTCTAATATATGGATCTCCTTCACGCACAGGTATTTTTCTATGAAGATATTTTGGATCCAAAATGGATATTTGTCATTCATTATGATCCAAGATTAAGACATGTTTTCGAAGATGCTTCAATCGATACTGAGAAAACCAATGATGACTAACCAAATATAGTTGAGGGAGAACAAATTGGCATCCATGATGATGTTCAAGTTGAAGAAGATCTAGTTTAAGAATGTGAAGATGATAATGATGACAATATTCCTTTAGCAATATGGAGAAGCAAGGTCATAGGTGCATCTTCAGAAGATGCTATCATGGAGGAAGATGTTATTATGGAGGAAGATAATATGGATGATATCGAAAGAAATGATGAAAATAGATCTGGTGACATTCATGTAACCGATCTGGAAACAAATTTTATTGATACAGAATATGATGAAAGTGAAGATGAGGATGATTACGATACCACTTTAGCAGGATGGTGTAGCAATAATAATATTAGGTACTTGCAAGAACATATGAACATTGACAAGGAAACATTGGAAGACCTAGATGCAGATTATAATGTGAATGAAGACTTCTAAATTTACAGTCGGATATGTAATTCATATTTAAATAATAATGATTTTTATGTCCCATTTTAAAATGCTTCGTTATTATTTGGATGTAATAATCATTCAATTACTATGTTTAGAACTCATAATCTAAATTAATGTGTTGATTCTTATCTCTATACTCATTACCTAGTGCAATGTCCTTAAAATGTTTTTAAGTTAATATGACTTGGTAGCCAAAAATAACAATAATTAGTTGGATAATAGTTATTGTGGTTAGTTTCATCTATTGGTTGATAATGGTTAGAAGTGATATGAAGTTATTCGTTGAGAATTAAAAAAGGTTATATATGTATATTGTAGAAGTTGTCATATGCATGTACATACAAATATAACTTGTGCAGTTGAAGGAATTGGTTAACACAAATGTACGTAAACTACACTATAGCAAAAACATTTGATTAGTTTGTGTATAAACTCACCTTTAAAACAAATATGATTCACTTAAACATATATATAATCCATGTAGTATTCATATAGATGTTCAAATGGGATTTCAATTAGATTATGTGATTCACAACTACCCTCCAAATCAAAATACTTTTGATTAACTATAATAGGAAATGAAAAGTAAGATGCCAAATCAAGGAAATCTCATATTTTGATTTTGTTGTCGCCTTTATTCATCAAATCATATTTTTTCCACTTTAGCAACAACTTTATATACTGTACCTATTTTTTCACCCAGACATGAATCTAGCACAAGTAGAATTTAAATGTAATTTATTTTGGATGTTAAAGTGGATGCAATTTGTGCCCATTTTAGCATCATCATGATATAGACCACCTAGTTGTGTACCTATACAACTTAGCATAAGGAGAATATAAATGTAATTGATTTGGGGTGCTAAAGTGGACACAATAAATGTAATTGATTTGATGATAATGACATTCACAATTATGTGATTATATGATAATGATGATGACAATGCTGTTGTTGATGATGACAATGACAATGACAATGACAATGATGATGATGATGAGATGAATGATGATGAAAATGATGGAAATGATGATGAAGTTAACAATGATGTGATTATATGGTGACGATGATGATGATAATAATGATGACAATGACAATTATGATGACAATGAGAATGACATGAGAAATGATGATGACGATGATGATGATGATGATCCTTATAAGAAACTGTTGGTAGAGGTAAATAATACCAGTTTCACTACAAGCTCTAAGATTAAAATGTGCTCAATCATAGTTATAATTTATTCATGCTTAATATTGTAACTGTATCCCACTTGTTATGCATGCTTTAAATGGTAAACATATCCCATATGCTTTAAATGATGACGATGATGAACTAGATGACAATGACAGTCATGATGTTTTTGATGATGATGATGATGGAAATGATGATGATCATCATCATCATTGTCATCTTTGTCATTGTCACCATGATGATCACAATAGTCATCATCATCGACATAATCATCATTCATGTCATCATCATCACCATTGTCCTTGACATCATCATCGTCACCATTTTCCTTGACATCATCATCATCATCATCATTATTGACATTTTCATCAGTTATTTATCATTACCTTTGGCATAAGAAATAACATCTACCGAAAATATGTGATTAGTGGAAAAGGGTCATGGAGGACACATACAATTTATGCATGACAAATAACAACTTATTTTTTAAGATGATCAACATCATCATTCTTATTGTATTCATCATCATTCTCATTTTCATCATCGCCATCATCATCATCATTCATTTCATTGCCATCATAATCATTGCCAATGTCATCATTGTCATTATCCTCACCATCATCATTGTCATCGTTCTCCTCATTATCAACAACATTATCATCATCATCGTAGCCATCCTCAATATCATAATCATTATCCTCATTGTTATCTTCAACATCTGGGTGTAAAACTGGATGCAAAAGTGGATAAAAACATGGATGCAAAAAAAGATGCAAACATGGATGCAACAAAAGTAGGTGCAAAAGTGGGCGCATAATGGGGTGCACCAAAAATGGATGCAAAAGTGGATACAAAAAATGATGCAAACGTGGAAGCAAAACATGATGAAAAAAGTGGCGCAAAAGTGGATACAACCATGGATGTAAAATTGGATGCGAAAGTGGATGCAACAAAAGTAGATGCAAAAGTAGTTGTAACACCCAACGAAAAACCCGACGCAAAAGTGGATGCAAAAATGGATGCAATAACTGATGTAAATTTGGATACAAAAAAATATGCAAGCATGGATGCAAAAGTTGAAGCAAAAGTGGGTGTAAAAGTAGGCACAAAAATGGGTGTGAATTTGGACGTGACAAAAGTGGATGCAATAGTCGATGCAAAAAAAGATGTAAACATGGATGAAAAATGGGATGAAAATGTGGGTGCAAAAGTGGATGAAAAAGTGGATGCAAAAGTGGATGAAAAAAAGGCTAAAACAAAACGAGATGCAAAACTAGACTCAAAACAGGATGTAAACTTTGATGCCAAACTTGGTGCATGAAGGGATGAAAAAAAAGAAGCAGAAGTGGATGCAAAAGTGGATGTAAAAATAGATACAAAAGTGGCTGAAAACAAGGGCGTAAAAGTTGAGGCAAACATGGACGTAAAAGGGGGCGCAAGAAGAGTTAAATGTACAAACTAGCTGCAGATTTAGGTGCAAAACTAGGCTCAAAACTTGTCGCAAAACCTGACGCATAACCAGGTGCAAAACCCGGTGCAAATTACGCTGCAATTTGTGCCATATTTAGAAAAAGGACGCAAAAAACGCCTAAAATAGCACCAACCCGTGAAATTGTGCCATTTTGTCCAAAAAATGAATAAAAATACACTGAAAGATGGTCTAGATGCGAAAAAGGATGCAAAAAGAAACGCTAAATCCAGTTTTTGTTGTAGTGGGTTGTGATTAAGGATGTCATTCTTTTGTAAGCCCTCTTCTTTGGCACTTGATTTTTATGTAGGTAATTTAGGTGGCCATCCAGGATTCATGTGAACTTTATGATTATTATATAATTGATTTTGTAATATACTATGCTACTTAAGAAGTTATATAAAATCCTAAGTTTGTATTCTTTAGTTGGGCTTGGCCTTTAAATCATGTTAGGAATCCTTACATTTAACATTTAAAATATATACTTACACACATAGGGGAAAAACCATAAAGTCGTCTAAATATATAGGTTTGAGGATCCCCAAGAGAACAAGGTGCAACGACTGCTACATTGAATTCGAAAGAAGAGGTGCTTGCCCCCTAGATGCAAGGATGCCACCTCACAACAAGTGCACATGTAAAAAAAATACAACTATAAATACTTTAAAGTTATGTCTACCAAATATTTGTCATATGCAACATTAAATACATAAGTAATGAAAATATAAAAATTATACCACACTAACCTCATCCTAGAAATTGTCCTAAATAGGATCCTCGAGTCTCGGGCCTTGACAAGTATGTTCATAATGTGCGCATTGGTGATGAGCAATTGATATAGAACTAGAATGGCCAATCCCCAACACTAGGTGACCTAACATCATTAGATGTTGTCTCTCGACAAGAAGCCACTACAAATGCATTATGTTAGACTAGAGTATTTGTCAAGGATTATATTGCAATACTAGTATCTTCATCCCTATCTCTATGTAGAGGTGGATTTGGTGGTGAAGGGGGTGTTGGGCATGCACCTAGAAGCATGAATCCCTCTTAAGGGTTATATCTTGTAGTTGCTTGATCCTAGGAACCTAATCCAATATTAACTACTTGGGATTCCCCTATCAAGAATGAACTCAAACCACAAATTTCAAAGAAAATATAAGGAATCGTCCTTGCTATTTAAGGGATATTTATGAAATGTACCATAAACCATGTAGTCATCAAGTGGTCTCTACATGGTTTGAATGTTCACTAATCCATGAAAATATACCTTTTTCTTGAAATAGTTGGTTGGTTGGTTCTAGGGTCAATGAACAAGCACGAACAATTGATTATGTGGCCAACTTTTGTCTTTTTAGCCTCTTTGTTACCAATTCCATTAGAGTAAAACTCTCTTCACCCTATATTGTGATATATCAAATAATTGGCTACAAACATGGCCAATGGTATCAAGGGAAGTGGTTAACAAAAAGTTGGATGGTTCTTCCTCAACTCCCCAATTAAGTTTCTAAGCTCATCTAAAATTTAATATATTTCATTTATAAATCTTATGAAAAGTTAGAGTTTAGTTGAATCAATAATTTTTTCCATCTTTATAAAATAAAAACTACAATTTAACAATAAAACATATTTTTTAAAATATAAACATTTCTAAAATGTAAAAAGTACAAAAATAAATAGTTGTAAGATAAATAAAAACAAATCTAAACATTATAAGACATATCTACAATACTCCTAGCAACTAGCCATAGATGTTTGTAGCGCTTCCTAAAATGTGTTCATGTTACCTTGTTCCATAAAAATCGTCATTGGTTTACAAAGGCCATTCCTAGGTTAGCAAGTCTTTTCATTTCTGATGGATATTTTCAGTTTTAAAAAAAATGGACCTTCCAAAAGCAAGAGGTATCCAACGAAAATACAAAAGTATTATTTATTATTATTTTTATTTGAATATTTATATAAATATATAAGAAAATAAGAAAAGTAATGATGTGTTTAAAATAAAGTAATTATTTATTTCAAACATTTTATTATTATTTATATTTTAAGATGGTTATATTTTATTATTATTTATAATTAGTTAAATTTAACCATCTTATGATTATTTTATTTGCTAAATCCATATTTATGAACCATACGTTATAAGGTCTCCGTGGATGATTAGCAGGTGGAATTAAAGAAAGAAAAACAAACTTAACAAATATATACTTTATTTTAAACATGGAATAATGGTTAGAACATTGAATTGAATTGAAACTCAAAATCAAGGAAGTATGAAGCTTCATAGCCGCACACTAAAATTTGAAAACACAAAATCGAAGAGTAAAAATATAGTTTTTTAATTTTAAAGTATGTTTTAATGCCAATGACACTTCATCATCATGGCCACGTACCCACCCATTGGTGGATTTCAATGTTGCCTCCCTTCTGGTGATGTGAAATGTTATGGTTATTGCGCTCTAGACTGTAGATTGTACATGTAAGTATTCGAATATATGGTTTGACCACAAATACAACATAGTGGCAAACAACATATTGCATGTATCTAAGTCAAAATTAAATTAAAACTATGTTGTCACGAAACATGGGTACGGGGACGGGTACTGAGTACGACACTTTTTGAAACATGGTACTTCTTTACGTCAAGGGTACTATATATATTATTATGTCTCCGATAGGGGATATATATGATTCGCGCAGGTGGATTAATTCGGAATGTAGGTTCAAATTTTTTGGTTTTTAAATGTCTTTGCTATAGTTTGGAATAATTTTTACTTTTAGCATTTTTTAAATTTTGATTTAACTTGGCTCTTATTCATTATGTGTAGGAGACGTCATTATGGGATTTTGTGTCCCAAGACCCAGCGGCGAGCTGATGTAAGCAAGCATTGTGATCATTATTATTCCGTGCAAGCAGGGAATTGTATATTCCATAGGGTTTTGATATTTGTGCCATATTATTTGTAGTATTTTATGCTAATGTTTTACACGTAAATTAAACCATTTTGCTATGTTTTTTTCATCCACCCTCTTATTATGGATTTACCTTTTTCATTTCTTCTAGTTTGACACATTTGACAATACACACAGACAACCTGCTCACTTTGGGGAAGCCTGACAATTGTTTGATAAAGAAAGTCGACATGCATGCAGTCCATTACTGTAACAAAAAATTTGTAACTCCTGTCCAGCTGCATGTAATCGATGTGCATGCAACACTCTACTTGGATAAAGCCATGACAGCACCAACAAAGCTAGTTTTTTTTTTCCTTATCTTAGAACGTCACTTATAGTGATGCATATGTTAATGGAAACCGCAACGGGATTACCAGAGCTGCTGTTTCCAATGAAGTGCCGGGTATTCGAAACCACGCTGAGCATCGCTGCTTTTTGGTATGAAGAAAAAATCCAATACAATTATTTTTTAACTAAGATGGGTTCTTTGTTGTAGAAGAAATCCCTAGCCCGGTTTGGGTTTGGAGAAATGAGTAGCACTTGTGTGTGCTAGCTGTTGCTACCGCCATGGCTGGAGTTTCATATTTAGTTCCAAAGGTAGCTGTGACCGCCATGGTCGGGGCCTTTATCTCCTCACCAGCGCTTTAAACAGAGCGAGCAACGCATAATTGTCGAAGCGTGTAGAATAAATGAGGTTATCCGGTTTTCATATTGCACCTGCTTTGACTTGTTTGCCGTGTTGTAGAATCCTTTTATTTTATAAATTTACAGTGTCAGCAAATAACTGGATAAACTTTCTTTGTTTTTTCTTCAAATTTTGAATTGTCTCGGTCTTGAGCTAAAGAAACAAATTTCTCCATCTAGTTTGGCAAGGATCTGATTAAAATGGTGTTTCGCGGTGAATAGATAAATTTTGTAAACCTGCGGACCCGAATTGTAATAAACTTACCGTTGATTTTTGCATCACAGAGATATCCGAGCTTGAATGTGGGTATATATATATATATATATAGAAACAAGTACTTTTTAAACTAAATAATGAATATTACTGTCTTCCCTTCATACGGAAGTTACGGAAGTGATAGTGTTGCTTGATACAGAACCATTTGGCAATGAGCTGCAATCAACATGTTACCAATCAGTTGGGTCACCATGTTAGTGGTTCTAAAAGAACAGGAGTTCGATATAAAATAGGGGGATCCGTTCTCTGCATATCAGAGATAGAATGTTTTCATATCAAGATTCTTGGAAAGACAATAGCTTGATAGCCACCTTGGCACTGGTTAGGTTTGAATTGAAAGCTTCAACCTCTTTTTTTGGTAAAATAATTTGTCAAGTGCTGAATATCTTTTTTACAAGGTTCTCTGTTAGAGGCCTACAAAATCTCAATAAGGCTAGTACTATACTTAACCAGGTATTGGACTCAGTCCTTTCTTTGTCATTTTCATTACTTGTTAATAGTTTTGGTTTTCACCCAGTTTTTGGGTTTTTAACTCATCTTTTATTTATTTGCAAATATGTTTTATCCAGTGGCCTGGAAACTTCTTTGCTTAGAACTGAAAAGGAAACAACTCGTGTCCATGGAGAGTCATGTAACGGGCTTCCGGGCAATGGTAAGGAACTCACATGGTGTTTTAGGTTCATTTGATATGCAGCCCGGGCTGCCATTCCTGTACTCCTCGTCTGGGTAGTTCTTTCTCAGTTGTATTGTAACAGTTGAGTGTATTATATAAAGAAATGGTAGGAGATCCTACTATTTAGTATTTCCTTTGTTCAGGAAAAATAAAAAAACACAAAATCCCTGCACAAAAAAGGATTTCTAGAAGAGGAATCAAGCTTTGCAAAGTGCAGCATTTTGATTATGAATGTGTATTTTTGTTTTGTTTTTGATTGTGTGTTTGATGGTCTAGATATGTAGATTTTATTTTATTTTATTTGTTTTTTCTCACTTTGTTGGGCAAGGTAATGTCAGTCATGTCGCGTAATGTTCTTGTTGTAGGGAAGGTCACTCAGGTTGTGTGATATTCTTGCCGTAGTGGGGGGTGTATGTGCTGTCGTTGATTCTAAGAAAATGGAATGAATTGTTGTCAAATTTTGGACTATGTTGGGTCTTTTTAAAAATGGCCTTATTTGAGTAATTTGGCAGATGGTATCCTGGAGAAGGTCCACACAGTATTCATAAGAAAAGCATTCTTTATACTGGATTTTCCAATCAAGGGATGAAATATTCAGAGCCACATCTTAGTATGTTAGCTGGACTCAATCCAAGGTCACAATCACATTCAATGTAATATGAGCAAGGTCCTTGGATTCCCGCAATTGACCCACACCCTGCTAAGTGACCAACATGCATACCTGAATATACAATGTTTTACAGCGGGGCATTTCTATGGCTCTGGATTTATAACCTCCTCCAGCATGAGGTCACTATCCTATAGTATAAAATATACATGTTTGCTTCAAATTTTATATAAAATATATATTGAATGAATTTTAAAAGTTCTACTATTATGAAAATTTTATTTTTTATTTTTTATGGCATCTTACAGAATTCCATTTTCTATTTTAATTTTTATGGCATCTTACAGAACCCCTGGATTTATTGGAAGGAACAATCCTGCATTAAACCAGTGAGTTGACTATTGAACAATTTTTGGTTTTTAGGCCAGATGTATACTTTTGTCAGACATTTTTCACAACGAAATCTATGCTTTCATTCTTCAGCTGCAGCTGCAATGGGGTTCCAAAACTAGAATCTCTCTTTAGGTAACTAGCCCATAATTTCCCAACTCACTAACATTCCTTCCTCTCTCTCTTGGCTAATGAAAATATATCTGGAATGCTTCTTCTGAGAAAGAAGTTAATGAGTTGGCAGCATTCCTCCATCCTAGGTTTAAAGGCATTAATAAAGTCTATGGTTGGTGAAGCTGTTTGGGGCATCATGTCCAGCGACCATGCCATAATCCCTGTAATTCCAATTTTGCTTGAAACAAATTTGTCATTCTGCTAAACTATAAGTTGATGGATGTCTTAATCGGTGGAAAGCCTCTTTGGTTAGAAAGAGTGGCTCTGATTGATCAAAATTACAATCTTTAGATTTACATGTTCAGCTCCAGCCTTTCTATATAGTTGTTTGGCGAAATTTACATATATCAATAAGAAGATGGAGTACTGTTTGGAAAAGAGCACTTGTTGTGGTGATTGCGAAGGAATTTCAACACTTGTTGTGGTGATTGCGAAGGAATTTCACAGTTGAAGTTACATATATCAATAAGAAGGAGTATTGTTTGGAAAAGAGCACTTATTGTGGCGATTGCAAAGGAATTTCACAGTTGAAGTTACATATATCAATAAGAAGGAGTATTGTTTGGAAAAGAGCACTTATTGTGGCGATTGCAAAGGAATTTCACAGTTGAAGTAGTGTGGCACCAGCTCGTTGATGGGTATCTATTGAAAGACGAAAACATGCTTAGGAATTGCTCATAATTGAGCACCTGGATACGGTCATATTGGAAAACGTTATTGCCCACTTCGTATAATCTCCATTGATTTTATATATTTTATTCTTCATTTCCTTGTTTTACTTTTGCTTATTTTTGATATACATGCACATAATGTATCGTTGAACATAACAAATATTTTACCGTTCGCTTTTATTATTTTTAAAAATTTTAGACAATACAGAGCTATTCTATAATAAAGAGCTTTAGTAAGTTCAAAATATCTGCATCTACATGTTTGTAGAATTTGTCGTGCTTTGATTAAGGTTTACATCTTTCATGTTAGTATAAGCAAGGCATTAGTATAGATAAGGTATCAATAGACTTCTTTCTTTAGTTCTATATATATTCCATTAAACTAAGTATATTTAAGTGCATTTATGTATTAAGTTTCTTAATGTTGAAATGTTGGTAGAATGTGGATGTGTGTGTATAAGTTATTATTATTAATATTATAATGGTTGATTAATATTTAATGGTTGCACGATGTAGATGTTTCTAAGCTATATAATTTGACAAGTTATGAATAAAATTATATATCAAATTGCCTCTAGTGAGTGATAGAGAAGGTTTTTCTTACCTTTTATAAATGAAGGAAGGTAATTTATATTATCAATTGATTTAGTGTAGTTGTATTTTATTAAACCATATTTTTATTATATTATTCTCAAAAATATTTTATAAGGTTGTTTGAGTGAAGAAAATACAAGATAGAATAGCCCACATGAAATAGTTTGGTCTTGTTTACAAGGTAAATGGGGTTCTTATAAGTTACATAACTCAAGTCAAAATCATATACTAAAAATACACATCACTCAAAATTGAGATATCAATATTACAACACTTATATATATTTAGGGAAAATATTCATTTTACAAATACTCATTTTCTTTAATTTGAAATTTAAGGTTTTATATCCATTTGGTCGTTCATGATAATATATTACATGCCTAGAATTCATATACATGTTATGACATTATATAAATAATATGTTCAAATTGTTTTAAAAGGAAATCCATATTTGTAAAGATTATATAACTTGACATAATATTGATAAGAATATGTATTCAATTATATACCTTCCTCTCTTAGTATATAGCAAATGATATAATGTGTATGCATTCCTCTCTTAGTAAATAGAAAATAATATAATGTGTATTTAATGCCTACACCAAATAGTCCCCATCCCAACAATTAATATTGGTTTTAAAAGTGTTCAAACTATGAATCATAAATCTATTCTAATTATACACAAAGTTTATAGTTTCTTTTAAATACTTTGAATTATTCAAATGATGTATTTTGTTGAACTATTATATAATATCACTTGGCACCTCCAAGTTTATATCATTGAACTATTATATCATATCCTTTGGCATTTATTTATCGATTCTAATCATTGATTTCAAAAGTTATATACTCTCTCTAATGCTTACATATTAAATGCATTTAGAGTTACCATATTGGGCTTTAGCATGGGTTTCCTATGAGAGCCTCAAATATTTTACTTCAAGTAAGAAAATGGAAATAACTATAAAGGCCACCCACTAAATTAATACTCTTATACAAATTAAAATACTATATTATTTCTTCAAAGTAGAAATATTGAATTTTTATTTATTTTTATAAACATAAATCAGTGCGTTTTTAGGCTTTGATTCCAAACAAAACATATAAGCCTAACACAATAACTACAAGCGTCATCCACCAAACTATTTCTCTCACACTTAAAAAATAACTATGATATTCCATCACACTAGACCATATATGAGTTTTTATTCGTATAGACATAGAGCCATATATATATATATATATATATATATATATATATAAGCATGCAGGTTTTGATATCAAAGAAAATCCATAAAAAAAAATGCATAATTGTAAGGACCATCCACTAAACTAATGCTCTCACACAACTAAAAAGAAATGCTATATTTCATTAAATTAGAGATATAAGCTTACTATAAAATGAAGCAAAATTTTGTTAATACAAGTATGGTATTCTTTCCAAAATCCCAATGGATATGAGATCGAGGGAAAAAACAACAAGAGTGAAAAGAACCTAGGACAAATACATTTCAAGTGCCTTGAGATTTTCCGGTGCCTTTCCTTCAGGATTTTTATCTCTAATAGTTCTTTCAATGTGCCATGACTTCAAATGTGAAAAGTCATAGGTGAAACAATATTTGATTAAGTCACCAATAACATAGTCTAGATTATTGGTTTTGCGTCAAATAGTTATATTATCTTTGCGAAAGCATGTCTTCTTTCAAGAGTCAATAGTTCATTATGTATATTGTGTAGCTAATAGTTTTTTTAGCTATTTATAGAAAGTTAAGTGCCTGTGAACCAAATGCAATTACATAATTGAAACAAATTAGTTACAATATTATTGTAATGATTGTTTTCAAATAAATTTCATAAATAAATCATTGTTAATATTTCTTACAATAATGTTATTAGTTCAAGAGCTTTGCATCAAATATTGAAAACAACAACTACTTACTACCAACTAACCTTAGTGGCAAGGTCAAGGACACTGCCACCACGTGGCTCTTGTATAATATATATAAATTAATCATATATATATTAAAAATAAAACATGTCACAGTCACATGACTCACATGATACATTATACATGCATATTCATATTTCGTCATTGATTCATTGAACAACGAACATTCACAATTCACATTGAAAATTTGAAACATTCAAACATAAATAATATATTAATGTATGTCCATGACTCCTTGAGTCCATTCAACATTGTCAAACTACATTCAAAATTTTCCTAATGGCATTTTCAAACATCAAATAGAAAGTTCAAAACAGTGAAACTAAACAATGAACAAAATAGTAGATTTGGCTTCCTCAAGCCATGTCATCAACATCCTCTTCATCAATGTCATCAACATCACTAAGGTCCTCTGTCAGCAAGCTATCTAGATAGGAATCACTATCATTTTGAGGCTTATGCTCATCAATAGCACCCAGAGGTAACTCAATAAGGCCATCTGGTTATATCTCTTCATCCACACAGATAGCACCGTCTGTGTACTGGTCCCATCTCTTGAAAGGACCCTCCTTGTATCCTGGGTCTTTTCGAGATATGAGATGAATTGTGCTATGAATGTACACTATATTCTCTGCTTTCTTTGACCCCAACCTATTTCTCTTCACTGAATGTATGAAAAAGCATAAGTGCTCCAATTCCTCTCACAAGATGAGGAACTAGCTACATGTCCAAGTAATTGTATGGAAAATAGAAATTGTTAGTGGAAAGCTCATAGAGTCATATTTGTAAATTTGTAAAATGAATTAAAATTTAGTACATAAGCAAGATAAGGAAATACCTTCCCAAGTAATCGTATTGCAAACTACTGCAACTCAGGAGCATCCACACCATGAAGCCACCACCAATCTATCAGATCCTTCTTCTTTTGCCTATCTACCTTTGATTCATGTGAACCAAAGACACCTCGCCCAAGTGCAAATTGGGAAAATTGAGATCGTATCTCAGAGGCCCCCTCTGAAGAATTGTCATGTCCCAAAGTTTGCATTGGGTCACAATGGCCTAATCACATTTTCCATATTCATGAGAGTTTGTCAAATTGATGCTAAGGGTCAAATAATTGCCAAGGAGAAAAATTACTAGTTTCCTAGGTTGGGGGTGGAAGCTTTGGGATTTGGAATAATGGGGACAATAAATGATGTTAAGACATTAGAATGGGATAAATATTTAATAATGTAGCTTATTAAATAAATACAAAAGAAAATTGAAATGGCAATGGGGCATGGAGACACATGGAAACTATGGGGCCCACACAAGCTAGAAAATTGGTGCCACATGGCATCCTCCTCTTGCAATTTCAAATCCATGGGAAGACTAAAGGTTATTGGATGAGTTATATGGCTAATAAACTTGTACATATGCATCATAGGTCAAATTTGGGATGATATGTGTTACGGAGAAAACTTCCTATGGCTTGGGGTGTACCACAACAGACAAAGTAACCGCAGAAATCAATCCCTTCCCAATATGCAAGAGAAATAACAAATCTAACACTAAAGGATCTCAAGACACACCTTATTCCGGATGGTTGATGTAGATCCCCGTTGAGATTTTTCCAATCCCGCTTGTGTTAACAATTTGCTCTCTCAACAACAAAAAACCAAGACAAGCATGCTATATAATGGTGTTAGACCTACTCTAGCATATATAATCAATAATGTATAAGCAATTAAAAGAATCCATGGATTCAATATTCATTTAAATGCATATCATTGGACAGGAAAAGATATTTCTATTAATATAAATCAGAGATTACATGAATGACAACCTCTGTCGGCACGTCTGCGAACCGGAGAAACTGAGTCCTCCACCTGGGCCTCCACCACCTCAATCCTCCATCTCTCGATAGCAAGCTCACAAGAAAAGACAAGCTTGGGAAGAACACCAAGTGCTCCAAGGGACAAATTGATGAAGACTCAAGTATAAGCTTCAACAACAATGGACTATAGTTTTCTTGCTCTTCAATTCTTCCTTCTTCAATGTATCCAAAGGGTTCCTTATATAGTGTTTCAATGGGATAATGGAAGGTCAAATACGAGCGATATCAAGGCATATGGAAGGCCAAGAGACAAGTGACTCGGATCCACATCAAGGAAAACTCCAAAACTATTTGGCCTTTTGCACACATCCCAATGTACGCAGGTTTTAGGGTCATATCCACGTACATACGCAAGAATAGGTTTAAAAGTCCTGTATGGAAAATCATGCATGTTTTTAGGGATGATCTTGGAAACATCAAAGGTACAAAAATGGTCCATGGGGTATAAAGCATCTGTAGAGGGACAGGGAAGGCCATAAATGTGTGATCCACCATGTGTGGTAAAATCAAATGTAACATATGCCCCCTAATGTGTGAGGTCAGAGGGGTGACAGAATGACTGAAATACATTACAAGTCCATCCTAGAAGTGGAGTGATGAAGAAACAGGTGGAAGAACCAACCATCCAACAGTATAATACAATAATCAAACTCTGCACATAACTGCATGTACATATAGCAATCCTGGATACCTAAGAGTACAATGGCCATTAATAGGCATGATACAAAAAATGACATGTGTGGTCATCGCCACGTACAATATAGGTAGATCAGAATCTCCATGTTGAAGATATGCAAAGGATCATGATCTCCATGAAAGCTGAAGATATACAATGGATCACGATCTCCATGATGGCTGAAGATATCTAACATACACTAGAATCAAGTCATGAGAGCTGAAATCTCATGAACACTGACACAATCAAGGATGGTAGCATATATGAAATGCCATCAATCTGGAAAGTCTTCTACACAATCCGCTATGAGTACATGTCCTACTATGTGAATAGAGGTGTCGAGGTCGAACATAGTAGTCCATCATCTGATTACCAGTCATTGATGTATACCGTTAATAGACGTGAGATCACCCACCAATAATGAAAATGAGAATCAAGGTACTAGAGTGCAAAATAACAAGTGTGAATAAATGTGTTGAGGTCGAACAATTGAAAGGGTCCATTGATCAAGGGACATTGATGTATTCCCAAAACTCTCGATGGTGAGAGAACTTGCCACTGATGACTGCAAGTCTCAAGGCACTCAAAATGGCTCTAGATTCCTATCCCAGAATAAATGATCTGAAGTACGTAACCAAGCGGAGGTACGTAACCAATTATAGAGGCCCTCAGCTTCAACGCATATAGCGACTGTGCTGTCTGACCCCTACCTGGCCACGACACATGCAGAATAACCTTTGCAAAGTACCCCCTCGATAACCTAGGTAAGGCAACTAAGGTAACCTCAATATAATCAATGCTCAAATAGATAGTCGCAAGAAGGATTGACCCTATGGGTAGGGTAGCAAAGCCCAAAACTCTCAAAAGATCCCCCAGATACGAATACAATCCTAGGAATATCTCCATTGCTACTCAGTTACAACCAGGGATCATCCCAATCATAACCCCTCACACTGCCTCGTGCTTAACTCCTTTGTAAGAGGAGGATCCTGAGAAACAATAATTTTATAAAGGAATTTCACACTCTCACCTGGACAGACACATAAATGTTTCGTTTAGTGGTATTGGAGAATACTCACAATGAACTATTCCAAGACCCTAAAACCTATTCTTGTTGGTGAACCCTATAAAAGAAAAATGTGTACTTCATTTTAAATTATGCGTTGATTTTAATGGCTGTAATTACTCAAAGGGAAATGGTTGTGCAACTAATGATATGAAGACTCAGTAGTGAAATAAAAGTGCACACCTAACAAGCAATGCCAAGTGCAATCTTGTAGAATGGAAAACAGGGTATGCCACGTGTATGCCACTACATGAGATGAATAAATATATATTCCTTTCCAAATGCCAATGCAGTCCTTCCTATATGAAAGCCTAAACACAACTCTCATCCAAGCAATCCAATGCAAGTACCTCCTCAAATCCATATCTAAGATGCAACTAAGAGTGCAACTACTTTGTATTTTTCAATATAAAATAATGAAAAATGCAAATAAAAGTCATCTAAAACTCTCAGCCTCTGCAACAAATATAAAACACAATCCCAGCAAGACACTGAGACAAAAAAGAGTAATGCACTAATGGAAAAACAAAAAGGATAAATGACTAAAACTACTTTCAAAGAAAAATCAATGAAAAGGCATTATCTGGTCACAAAAGAAGCATCAAACAGACAACATCGAAACCAAGGAAGACCCAATCACACTCACAACCCACCCAGCAACTTCCCACAACATCAAACTCACCAAAAGGGAGGATGTACGTGACTGTTTAAAGAACAGTTGCGTATATACGTGACTTTTGGCCAAAAATCTGTATGTATACATGGATTTTGGCCAAAAACCTACATGTATACGCAACTTTTGGGCAATAATCCGCATATGTATGTGGCTTTTGGCCAAAAACCTATGTATACAGAGAAGATAGTGTTAAAAAGCAGGCCAAGGGTCAAACCAATAAAGGGAAGTGTCAATGGATGAACATACTATAAAATGGAACACATAAACAAGGAGAAACAAAGAGCAATTCAAGAATATAAAGCACATTGTGCCCCAAAACCCCAAAGAAAAACAAGGAACATCCCTAGCGGAACCGCCAATTCCCCAGTATGGTCATCAATTCTGTTACGGAGAAAACTTCATATGGCTTGGGGTGTACCACAACAGACAGAGTAACCGTAGAAACCAATCCTTTCCCAATATGCAAGAGAAAAAACAAATCTAACACTAAAGGATCTCGAGACACACCTTATTCCAGACGGTTGATGTAGATCTCTGTAGAGCTTTTTCCAATCCTGCTTGTGTTAACAATTTGCTCTCTCAACAACAGAAAACAAGACAAGCATGCTATATAATGGTGTTAGACCTACTCTAGCATATATAATAAATAATGTATAAGCAATTAAAAGCATCCATGGATTCAATATTCATTTAAATGCACATCATTGGACAAGAAAAGATATTTCTATTAATATAAATCAGATATTACATGAATGACAACCTCTATCGGCACGTCTGCGAACCAGAGAAACTGAGTCCTCCACCTGGGCCTCCACCACCTCAATCCTCCATCTCTCGATAGCAAGCTCACAAGCAAAGGCAAGCTTGGGAGGAACACCAAGTGCTCCAAGGAAAAACGGGATGCAGACTCAAGTATAAGCTCTGACAACAATGGACTATAGTTTTCTTGCTCTTCAATTCCTCCTTCTTCAATGTATCCAAAGGGTTCCTCATATAGTGCTTCAATGGAGTAATGGAAGGTCAAATCCGAGCGATCTCAAGGAATATGGAAGGCCAAGAGACAAGTGACTCGGATCCACATCAAGGAAAACTCCAAAACTATTTGACCTTTTGCACACATCCCGATGTACGCAGGTTTTAGGGTCATATTTGCGTACATACACGAGAATAGGTTTAAAATTCGCATATGGAAAATAATGCATGTTTTTAGGGATGATATTGGAAACATCAAAGGTACAAAAATGGTCCATGGGGTCTAAAGAGTCTGCAGAGGGATAGGGAAGGCCATAAATGTGTGATCCACGATGTGTGGTAAAATCAGCTGTAACAGATGCCCCCTAATGTATGAGGTCATAAGGGTGATACAATGGCCGAAATGCATTACAAGTCCATCCCAGAAGTGGAGTGATGAAGAAACAAGTGGAAGAACCAGCCATCCAATAGTATAAAAGAATAATCAAACTCTGCACCATAACTGCAAGTACATATAGCAGTATCGGATACCTAAGAGTACAATGGCCATGAATAGGCATGATACAAAATATGACATGTGTGGTCATCACCATGTACAATATAGATAGATCAGAATCTCCATGATGAAGATATACAAAGGATCATGATCTCCATGAAAGTTGGAGATATACAATGGATCATGATCTCTATGATGGCTGAAGATATCTAACATACACTGGAATCAAGTCACGAGCACTAAAATATCATGAACACTGGCACGATAAAAAATGTAGCATATATGAAATGCCATCAATCTAGAAAGTCTTATACACAATCTGCTATGAGTACATGTCCTACTATGTGAATAGAGGTGTCTAGGTTGAACACAGTAGTCCATCATTTGATTACCGATCATTGATGTATCCCATTAATAGACGCAAGATCACCCACCAATAATGAAAATGGGAATCAAGGTACTAGAGTGCAAATTAAAAAGTGTGAATAAATGTGTTGAGGTCAAACACTTGAAAGGATCCATCGATCAGGGGACATTGATGTATTCCAAAAACTATCGATGGCGAGAGAACCTACCACTCATGGCTGCAAGTCTCAAGGAACTCAAAATGAATCTAGATTCCTATTCCAGAATAAATGATCTGAAGTCGATGGGATGAAATCTGCTGGAAGGAGGGCATTAAGGCATCTCCCATCATCCAACACGAGGTACTCAGCAAAGCTGTACAATGTGAAAGGACTTGATCATAATGTGCATGAACCAGTTCAGTACCGAGAATGGTCGACATGTAAAGTCAAAAGAACTGAGGAATGGCCAGCTCAGGTTTCAACTTCCTTCGAACAAGAGCATAAAGGCGAATGGTGACTGAATGTAGGAAGCATAGACTCGATATACAAAACTGGGACATCTTTGCGACACACAAGGCATTGACAGAGGCTCCATAGGGACTAGAAGCTTAACCAGTCGGTGGAGATAAACTCAGAGAAACGAGTATAGCTCCTAAAGTCAAAATATTAACCCAACCAGCGGATGTGATATACAGTGCTCTGTTCGAAGGCAACATGACTCGACTGCTGCCAAACATAACATCTTTTCTTGTCCGGCTTTTTGTTTTTTTGGATGTTTTCAAACATTTTGAAAAGGTTGAAAAATAATAAAAGTGCTTTATAGTTACAGACTAGGAGGAGATGAGTGTCAAGGGGAAAACAAACTAGTTCCAAGCAGCGGAACATACCTATGCTCAATGCAAGGGAACATGTGTAGGATAACGACACTCAGGGGAAAGTACCCTCCCACTAAAAAATGGGGAATCAAGCTGCAAAAGATATATAAAATGGCTCTGCTTGGCTAGACATGAGACAATATCAGGATATATGGCTGATAATGAAAGTCAGGGAAGCCGGCATAATGCTCAATAAGGCAAGCAAAACACATGATAATGCAATTGCAACTTGACATAAGGGAGTCCCAGGGAAATGCCAGCATAAAGTTCGAAAGGAGTATGAGGCTCTTACTCAAGGACATGGTAGGACTAAAAGGGACTCATGGACCTAAGAGAGGACTCACAACATGGGTACTAAATTCAAAAGGGAGCTAACTAGGAAACCCATGTATAGGAAAGCTCTACCATTCACATAATATCACTTATAACAACAATATGAAGGTTCTGTGATACCATGGAATGGGTTCGTACCTAAGGTTAAAATGAAACAGTCATAAGGTCATGCAAAATGCAAGAGGATGTGAAATCCTAAACTATATGATAGTTTAGACATGATACATGTGATAGGAACGAACGGGTCGAAACCTCGGAAAGAGTGTACAAAAACTGGACCCTACATGACAACCATATTAGTCCAAAACAAACAAAAATAGTCAATAAAGAATCCAAACTATAGGGAATAGGGAGGAATGATCATGACAAATAAATTCAAAGGAAACAGCGCGGTGGACGATGGGCCATAAAAAGGAATGTAAAGTGTAGACCCAACGTTCACGTATCCAATACCACCCCCGTGAGGGTGACCACTGGTGTAAAGACCGAGCGAAGGGAATAAAAATCCTCCACAAATGGAGTAGAGGATGGAATATTTCCATTCCCAAATATATGAGCACGGTAAGGGGCTGTGATGCCCCCAAGTCTGACACCAGGGTTCGTACTAGGACCAAGGACGGGTGATAGGATACCATGCATGCTGAAAATAAAAGGACCTGAACTGAAGAGAGCATAAATATACTCAAGTAACCACAATCCCAAAGGCCAACTAGCGCACAAAGAGCACACTCCTAAGAAAATATACAGCCAAAATACAAGCAAACCAAGGTGAGGATATGTGAGCTCCTGAATGCAGCAGGTATTTCTTGCCTGGGAGAGGCTCGAAACTCCCATACACTACAAGCAGAGGTACGTAACCAATTATAGTGGCCCTCAGCTTCAATGCATATAGCGACATTGTTGTCCGACCCCTACCTGGCCAGGACACCTGCAGAATAACCTTTCCGAAGTACCCCCTCGATAACCTAGGTAAGGAAACTAAGGTCACCTCAATATAATCAATGCTCAGGCGAACAGTCGTAGGTGGGATTGACTGTATGGGCAGGGAGCAAAGCCCAAAACTCTTGAAAGAGCCCCCAGATACAAATACAATCCTGGAAATATCTCCAGTGCTACTCAGTTACAACCAGGGGTCATCCCAATCACAACCGCTCACACTGCCTCGTGCTTAACTCCCTTGTAAGAGGAGGATCCTAAGAAACACTAATTATATAAAGGAATTTCACACTCTCACCTGGACAGACACATAAATGTTTCGTTTAGCGGTATTGGAGAATCAACTCACAATGAACTATTCCAAGACCCTAAAACCTATTCTTGTTGGTGAACCCTATAAAAGAAAAATGTGTAGTTCATTTTAAATTATGCGTTGATTTTAATGGTTGTAATTAATCAAAGGGAAATGACCATGCAACTAATGATATGAAGACTCGGCAGTAAAATAAAAGTGCACACCTAACAAACAATGCCAAGTGCAATCTTGTAGAATGGAAAATAGGGTATGCCATGTGTATGCCACTACATGAGATGAATAAATATATATTCCTTTCCAAATGCCAATGCAATCCTTCCTATATGAAATCCTAAACACAACTCTCATCAAAGAAATCCAATGTAAGCACCTCTTCAAATCCATATCTAAGATGCAACTAAGAGTGCAACTACTTTGTATTTTTCAATATAAAAGAATGAAAAATGTAAATAAAATTCATCTAAAACTCTCAACCTCTGCAGCAAGTATAAAAAACAATCCCAGCAAGACACTGAGACAAAAAAGAGTAATGCACTAATGGCAAAACAAAAATGATAAATGACTAAAACTACTTTCAAAGAAAAATCAATGAAAAGGAGGTCTCTGGTCACAAAAGAAGCATTGAGCAGACAACATCAGAACCAAAGAAGACCCAACCACACTCACAACCCACCCAACAACTTGCCACAACATCAAACTCACCAAAAGGGAGGATGTACGCGACTGTTTAAAGAACAGCTGCATATATACGCTAATTTAGGCCAAAAATCTGCATGTATACGCGGATTTTGGCCAAAAAGATGCATGTATACGCGACTTTTGGCCAATAATCGATGTATGTACGCAACTTTTGGCCGAAAACCTGCGTATACAGAGAAGACAGTGGTAAAAAGTAGGCCAAGGGTCAAAGCAATAAAGGGGAGTGTCAATGGATGAACGTACTATAAAATGCAACACAAAAACAAGGAGAAACAAAGAACAATTCAAGAATATAAAGCACATTGTGCCCCAAAACCCCAAATAAAAACAAGGAACATCCCCAGTGGAGTCGCCAATTCCCCAGTATGGTTGCCAATTCTGTTATGGAGAAAACTTCCTATGGCTTGGTGTGTACCAAAACAGACAGATTAATCGCAGAAATCAATCCCTTCCCAATATGCAAGAGAAATAACAAATCTAACACTAAAGGATCTCGAGACACAACTTATTCGAGACGGTTGATGTAGATCCCTGTTGAGATTTTTCAAATCCTGCTTGTGTTAACAATTAGCTCTCTCAACAACAGTAAACAAGACAAGCATGCTATATAATGGTGTTAGACCTACTCTAGCATATATAATCAATAATGTATAAGAAATTAAAATCATCCATGGATTCAATATTCATTTAAACGCACATCATTGGATAGGAAAATATATTTCTATTAATATAAATCAGAGATTATATGAATGACAATCTCTGTCGGCACATCTGCGAACTGGAGAAACTGAGTCCTCCATCTGGGCATCCACCACCTCAATCCTCCATCTCTCGATAGAAAGCTCCCAAGCAAAGGAAAGCTTGGGAAGAACACCAAGTGATCCAAGGGACAAAGGGATGCAAACTCAAGTATAAGCTCCGACAAAAATGGACTATAGTTTTCTTGCTCTTCAATTCCTCCTTCTTCAATGTATCCAAAGGGTTCCTTATATAGTGCTTCAATGGGGTAATGGAAGGTCAAATCCGAGCAATCTCAAGGAATATGGAAGGCCAAGATACAAGTGACTTGGATCCACATCAAGGAAAACTCCAAAACTATTTGGCCTTTTTCACACATCCCGATGTACGCGGGTTTTAGGGTCATATCCACGTACATACACGAGAATAGGTTTAAAAGTCACGTATGGAAAATAATGCATGTTTTTAGGGATGATATTGGAAACATCAAAGGTACAAAAATGGTCCATGGGGTCTAAAGAGTCTGTAGAGGGACAAGGAAGACCATAATTGTATGATCCACCATGTGCGGTAAAATCAGCTGTAACAATATGTAACTTACATGGAAACGAAAGAGTCATTTTGGAGCTAGTGAGACACTTGGACTAGATTCCCTAGCTCTATGACAACAATGATGAAGATGCTATGACACCTATGACAAAAATCAGATCTGAAGGCTGACATATGACATATCTGACATTTCAGGTCGAAATATACCATCCAAGAGAGCTCTCATGTGAGTTTGGGAAGCTCAATGGGCTCCTACTCAAATTTGGGGAAGTTGGAAGGCTAGGAAAGAGGGGACACATGTCAATTCATGAGAACACACCCTAATTTGACTTGGATTGAGTTTGTGGATGGATTGGAACCTTAGAAGGTTAAGGAAGTTTATAAAATATAGGAATCAACCAAGAGAATGGATTTTGAACATTTGAAAATTTGTCATTTGTGAATTGTGAGAGCCAGTGAATGACTAGTTTTCTTGCCTTAGCCAATTTCAAGGGTGAAAGATTCCCATCCAAGTTGTAGTTTGGAGAGGAAAATTAGGTTGTTCATGGAGTTTTAATGGAGTATTATTTTCAGGTGTAAGCTACAGGAAATCATGTGGATTCTTCTATTGCAACACTCTCTCTCAACTATTTCCAGTTTTCACACCATATTCATGCCAATGGAGGGATTGCGCTTTGGGTGCACTATTGATCCCTTTGGGGAATATTATAATGCTAATTATCTAATTTTCTGATGTATATGCTTTATATTTCATGTTCAGAATACTCTTAGGTCGAAATGTCAAAATATTTCATGTAAATATGTTAAACAATGAAGAAACAGTGCCATTCCCCACTATCTTTTTGTGCACCATTGTAATGCTAATGATTTCGAATTGGGAGAAGATTTTCATTGTCCATTACTGATTGTAATAATATAAATATGATATTTTCTTCATTCTCAAAAATTCCCAGGTCGAAATATCAAATGGTTGTATGGAAAAGTGATTATTAATGAACAAACAATGACCATTTCCCCATTACATTGATGTATGATAGGATAATGCTGATTATTTCGAATGGGAGAATGTATATATAATAAATGTATGATTAATGTACTATAATTAATTTTCATTACAAGTTTCATGTTCAGTACTCAAGCATCAGAATCCATTTTACTCATTTTAATTGCATTGGGGGAATATTTGGTGCCTTTTCCCCAAGGATCGAAATTGTGACTTGGGAGTTGTTTGGGAGAGAGTCATAACAGCCTGTATAAACTGAAACATGATTCATATGAGACATTAAAAATTTTCCCCACTCATCCCCCACCTCTTTTCATCAATTCGAGTGACTTTGGAATCATTTGTGAAGCCATTTCCAGCAATTACCAAGGGGAAATTGGAGCCCAATTTGCTAGTAAAGACTCCTACTTTGAACAGAACATTAAACAAGTTTGCAGAAGTAATTGGGGGGTAATAAAACATCCCTGAATATCACATTTAATTTCTAATATCATTCATGTACCTTCTGATAAAATTTGGGAGCATTTGGGTCAATTTGGAGGTCTAGAAATCAAAACTAGTTAAGGTCCAAATTGGGGAAAAAGTTGAAAAATTGGTCATTTAATAAAATTTTGAAATTGGGACATTACAGTGGTATCAGAGCATGATCTTGGCACCTGATGTGGTATGATATTTATGAGGACAATAATTTTAGGGACCACCATTATATATTCAAACGCAAAAGTGGTTTTGTTGAAGAGGAAACTATGACCAGGGATGAAAAGGGAACCTCATATGATGGTGAGGAGCTTATACAAATTATGGAACCTATCTTTGAAGACATGACCAAGAATATTATGAAAGGATTCAAATTTTTGGCTATCCAAATTTGGAAAAAATATATTAATTTTAAGAAAACCAAGGGGAAAAATATATCATCTTTCTTAAAGGAGCAAAAGGAGGAGACCCATGAACCACCTAGTTCTGAAATAGGTGAAGTAGAAGAAGTAGTACATGAAGAGGATCCAAATTCAATCCCAAGTGACTCTGAAAAATATGAAGAGACATCACATGCGTATGAATAAGTTTCTATTGAAAATACTGGAGATCATTTCGAGACACGTTCTACCTTGGAAATGAAATAAAGAGCATCTACTGATGTATGCGTGAACTATGAAGGAGTACCTAGTGATGGGTGATCACAACTCTATGTTGGTGACATAGAGATCAGATTTCAAAATGTTGTTGCAAGCCAAATTTCTAGTAAACATGAAAATTAAGACCTTGTAGTTGAAGAAGAAACAAGATCAACTTCCCCATCACCACTTGAGCTTCATGAAGTTGGTCCAAGCAAGAAGGAAGAAGATGAGGAGGTTCATTTCCAAGAGCCTCATTTTCTTGAAGGGTCCTTAAAAATGAATGAAAAGAATATCCAAGAGGCCCTTAGCATACTCCATGACACTCAAGCATTGGTATCAAATTCTTGTTGGAGAGCTACTTCCTTGGAGGATCCATCCTTCCTTGAAGACATGGAGAAGATTCAAAAGCAATGTGCAACATCAAAGGTAAGTTCATGTCTTTGATTTTTGATAAAAAAAAAATTCATTGAGCTTATTGAATGGTTAAATGAATCCTACTTGAAGAATAATGAAGTTATTCATAAGCTTAGAATTCAAAATGAGCAACTTCTTGAAAAGTTGCAAGACACTTGTTTTTCCTCCTCTGTTTCAGATTGCCAAATGGTAGATTATTTGGAGGATTCTCATGACATGGTGGATGATGAGAAATGTGGAAAATTGAATGTGCTTGATGTGTTTGAATATTAACTTGAAGAGATACAAACACTTGATGTGGTGGAAGAGGAACTTGAATTGTCTCTTGATGAGGTTTATGCAATTTTTAAAGAAGAGCATGATTCCTCTACATTGGAACCAATCTATGACAAAGGTTTCACACTTTTGAAGGAGTTGCATGATACTACCCATATGGATCCTTCCCATGATAAAATTTCTGTAGTTTTTTATCATTTGGGTGAGTTAGTTCATTCTCCTACATCCTACAATTCCATGTTTTGTAGCATTATTCTCAATGAAGTATGGGTGAAAGGGTTCTTTTTTATGGTGCCACGTGAGGAGTATGGAACTCCTAGATTTAATCTTTATGATGAAATGGTTGGAGCACATTATTATTCACATTTGCAGTAGCATCCTTTGTTACTTTATGATGATGCACCTATGATATGCATTTGAGTCACTTGAAGACTCATGGTTTTTTTTGCTCAACACTTGGTTCATTTGATGTTGGAAAAAATTCATCCAACACTGGGGTGAATATATCTATGATGGGAGAACATTTTTTTTTCCAGCCACATACTTAGTTATATCTTTATGATTCTCTCATTCATGGATGTGTGGGTGAGACTTCTTTGATTCATTTGAAGTCTCCTTCTTTTTTTTATCATTATTTGGTTCAGATTTGAGTGGAGATTCCTCATTCACTTATTGGATGAAAGAATACATGGATGAATATTTTTATGCATATCACATACTTTTGGAGCATAATTATAGGACATGGGATCCTCACCTATGTCATTGGAGTAGATTTGATTGGTCACTTTAAGCTTGTATGCACTTGGCAAATGGTGGTCTACTTACTTGGAGGTATAAGCATTTTCATGATTTTTTGATGAGGCACTTCCTTGATGTACATTTTGATTATGTTATTATGTACTTTGATGATATAAATTATGTACTCATGATGTTTGGAAGAATGCATACAATAAAATGGGATCCTAGAATTCTCTTTCCCAATGGTATAGGTTGGAGACAACTCTTAATTGTTGGAGTTCATTACAAGCAATGGGACCCTAGGATAATTTTTGTCCCGTTGGTTTCAATTTTTTTGGGAAACAATCAGTGTAACATCCCCAACCTTCTGACTGACGAAGAGGACACCACCAAACCATTATCTATCTGGGAAAATAACCCCATGAAAATACACACATAAAAACTGAAATGTTTTGAAGTAAGACATGCATACATTGTTACCATACAACGGAAGCAAAACCATACATTCAAGCATTTAGCATGTTCATCATTTTCATTAAACCACAAAATACAATTTGCAGAGATGAGATAGTCAAGAATACTTATCTTATGAAGAATTTGTCTCGCAACCAGCTACGTCGCTGCAACGTTCCACCCAACCATAGGCCAATGTGCTCCTTTCTCTCTCAGCAACATTGCCACCCCCAAGCTGGGCATGATTCCCCAAGGAATAAGGAACTAAGCAGGTTCACACATAGCCAAATATACACAAATCAGCCAAGCCAACATAGTTGGGTTTATCAGGCCATCAAGGAGCTAGGAAAAACTGAATGCTAAACTGGTGGGCTCATTGAAGAGATAAGGACACCTACACTAGAACTAGCCTGACTTCTAAGACACCCACACACACCCAAAAAAAGGAATCAGTCCCTTCTTTGCTACATAGTCCCTCAGGCCCTGAATTCCCTTCCAATGTTATTCAGGGGTTGTGGAGAAGAAATATAGCCCTCTAGCTCTGTCTATGTGGCTCCCAAACACACCAGGTTTATCAAGCATACCAAGCCTTCATTCCCACTCCAACAGAGTCCAAAGACCAACAGCTACATACATACAGCAAAATAAGTAATTCACAACTCTGACTGGGAAATCCGATTCTTGATTCGTTCTTGGCCCTACCATGGCCAAAACAACTCAATAAGAACCCACAGCAACCCAAAATTGTAATTTAACCCACAACAAACCAAAATCGTGGGGCAACCAATGACAATCAATCTCACCACTAAAGAAACGGGAAATACACAGTCCAGAATTGGAAGAGGAGATCAGACTCTCAGCCTGGACAGGGGGACGTATACACAGGATCACAAATTCGGTATGGGAAAATGCACCCCCACCGCCCAAAACATGAATGGCTCCTTCACAGGAAAATTGTGAATGCCAAAAAAACAGCTCTCCCAGCTCCTTGTGTGAGAAAATTGCCAAAGCCTGTGCATGAGGAGAAGAGAATGACCGTATCTGCATGAGGATGGGCAAGCATGGAAGAATGACCCACTTGAGGGTGAAAGAGTCTGCTAGTGGAGTGTGCATGTGGGAAAGGACTGACAGTCATGCCATACACCACTGCTCAGCAATAACTGCCCAACTAACAACAAAGTTTTTTAATTTGGTAGTTCACTGATTGAGACAAGGGAAAGTGAGTAATTCAAAAGGGTGGGTGACAAATAAATGGGTTTAACAGCTGACACTTGGCTTTTCCCCATAGGCCCAAAGTTTAATAATCCTCCCTCCTTATCCTTAGAAAAATCATTCCCTTTTCATCATGGTTGCATTGACATAGCTGGTTGGGGTTTATTTTGATTAAAACGCATATTTACATGATGTCAAAATCAATATGTGTCGGATAGCACGATATGCCATCCGCAACGATTTTAATCGCCAGAACATTAAAAGCTAAATAGACGGTGGGGCTTTTTCCTTTAGATCCACACCACGATTGATTACAATATATATACATCATATACGTTTTAACACAAACGGGGTCAAAACTAGGGTGTTACATTCCCCGCCCCCTTCAATAGCACTGTCCTTGGTGCTTTACAAAATTGAACAAAATGATACACTGGTAGCGCCTTAGTGTTCTGCATAATTGAACAAAAATGGATGCACCAATCCCATGGCATCCTCCGGCTCCCATGTAGCCTCTTCAATCCTGTAGTGCTCCCATTGCACCTTTACCTGCCCTATGGCTCAGTTCTGGAGCATTGTGACCTTCCTGTCGAGGATGCACATTGGCTCGATTTGGAACTCTCCCTCAGGTTCCACCTGAATCAAATCCCAATTTATCACATGGTTAGGATCATGTACATATTTCTTAAGCAAAGAAACATGAAAAACATTATGAGCTCTAGTGCTAGCAGGCAATGCAAGTCTATATGCAACTGGACCTATTCTTTCAAGCACTTCAAATGACCCACAATATCTTGGTGATATCTTGGCATAACTTCCAAGCTTCAAGGAACTCTTCTTTGCCCTCACTCTGAGGTAAACATTATCCCCAACACTGAACTCCCTATTCACCCTATGCTTATCTGCATAGCTTTTTTGTCTATCCTGTGCTGCTTTCAGATTCTGCCTAATCTTTACAACCTCCTACTCCATTTCCTTGAGCAATTCTGGACCAAGCACAACCCTGTTCACTGGATTATCCCAAGTCACTGGTTTCCTACACCTTCTTCCATACAAAGCTTCATACGGACTCATCCCCAAGGATGCCTGCTGTCCATTGTTATAAGCAAACTCTACCAAGTGTAAGTAATCTTCCCACTTGGTTGGTTTGTCCATCACGTACATGCGAAGCATATCTTCAAGCACCTGATTGACTCTCTCTGTCTTCCCATCTGTCTGAGGATGGTATGTAGTGCTGAAGTTTAGCTTTGTACCCAAATCTACAAACAACCCTTCCAAAAGTTGGAAGTGAACTTGACATCTCTGTTAGAGACTATTGCCTTAGGCAATCCATGCAATTTGAAAATATCCTTCATGAATATCTTTGCAATGTAATTAGTCGCATGCGTAGACTTCATCGGCATAAAATGCGCTGTCTTTGTCAACTTGTCCACCACAACCATGATGGAATCATGTTGTCTCCAAGTCATCGGCAATCCCGTAATAAAATCCATGGAAATAACTTCCCATTTCCATTATGGAACTAGCAAAGGCTGCAACAAACCTGCTGGGTGTTGATGCTCAACCTTTACTTGCTGACATTTCATACACCCTGAAATGTATTCAGCCATGTCCTTTTTCATTCCTAGCCAAAAGTACTATTTTCTAGCGGTAGCAATTATCTTTTGGTATCCTGGTGACCAGAATATGAAGCTTGATGGATTTCATCCATAACAACTCTCCTCAAATATGCTACATTTGGAATATAAATTCTACCTTTATAAGTAAGAAGTCCATCTTCTTCCAATTTATATCCCTCATACCTCTTCTCAATACTTTGCTGCTACAATTTGTCGTTTACTCGCTCATACAATTCATCTCCAGCAGTATAATTAACAATTTGCTGCCTCAAATCAGATTGGCAAATACTAAGAGATGCCACATGCATTTCTTGCACCTTCCCACTTAGTGCATCAGCTACCTTATTCTCTTTCCCCTTTATGTGCTTGATTTAAAAATCAAACTCACATAAAAACTCCAACCATCTCGCTTGCTTAGCATTCAGACTAGGCTGATCAAATAGATACTTCAGACCATAATGGTATGTCCTTAGTTCAAATCTTCTACCCATCAAGTAATGCCTCCACATCTTGAGGGCATGTACTATGGTTGCAAGCTTGAGATCATGAGTGGCATAGTTCTTCTCATGCTCCTTCAGCTTTCTCGACTCGTAACATATCACGTCCAGAGTCTATCTTTCTTTGCAAGTCTGTCAAACTCTGCAACATAGCAGCATTCAACTGATGCTTCTCTTCCTGGACTTTAATCAAGCTTCTCATGGTGGCCGCAATATCTGGTGGTGTCTCTTGGAATCTCCTTCCATTAGACTCTATGTCATCATTTCCAACTCGGACATTTTCTCCCATGGCATCTCGTGCACGCTCGTAGGAATCCTGAGCATCATATCCGTCATGGGTTCTCATGGCTGAACCACAACTTACTTTACCAAACCACACTACCTAGAATACTGCCCTTGAAGGGGACTATGATTCTGCAAACATGCTAGTAACACAACTGTTAGCTGCATAACATTTACACAAATCAGAATTACTTACCCTCTCTTGGAAAAATCATACAATTACAATTTTTCCCTAAACACATAATTTTCTTCTTCAAAGAATGACTGTCTCAGGGGGACGACGGAGGTCAAGGGGGATTTCCCCCTTGCATAAGATTGTTGCCATTTTATTCCCTTTTGGCCCTATAATTTCACTGAAAAACTGTTGAAATCCACTAAAAACTCAAATTTTTTTGTCATATTGGGTCTCTTCCCAACTATCCATCCAATGTATCAAATCACTAGTTGACTACGCTTCCAATACCTCGGTAGACCGATCTTCATTTGTCTTCCGATGCACATCGGATCATTCTTCCTCCACCTTCTGACGCACATTGGTGGAACAATCCTTTATTTTCTTCCGATCTTCCTCTAGCTTCCGATACACATCGGCTGACTGATCCTCTAAATTTTTTCGACATTTCGGACCGATCTTCTTCTAGCTTCTGACACATCGGCTGACCGATCCTCTAAATTTTTTCAACGTTTCATGTACTTAGAAAAAATTTCGGAAACATTTCTTCTTTCTTCTGCTGCCACATCGGCTGCTCGATCATCTATCCTTTTTTTAGGCTTTGGCTTCCTTTAGGTGAGCCTTGCTGACACCTCGGCTCCGCTTCAGCGAACAACTTCTGACGATTTTTGACACTTCGAAAATTTTTCGAAAAAATTATTTTTATCTTCTCCTTCTTTCTGCCGCCGTGTTGGCTCCCTTCACATTTTCTCCTCCAACGTCATCGAAAGTCCTTCTGGCTAACTAAGCCGACGTATCAGCTGACTTCTACTAATTCCTTCTGACGAATTCAATACTTCAAAATTTTTGAAAAAATTTCCTCCATGGTTCCTTTATCGGGTGGACTTCTACCTAGGTTATTCGATGTATCAGATGAGCTTCCGGCTAAGTCCTTCGACGTATTAGACATGCTTCAGCCTAAGCCATCCGATAATTTTCACACTTAGAAATTTTTTGAAATTTCCCTGTCATTTCTCTGATTTCTCGTTTTTCCCTTGTTGGGTAGAGGGTAACTTTTCTCTGCTATTGATTATTCTTGGCCCATTGAGGCCCATGCTGCAACACGAGCTCTAATACCACACTATAACATCCACGACCCTCTGATCGACAAAGAGGACGCTACCAAACCATTATCTATCCGAGAAACTAGCCCCATGAACATACACACATAAAAACTGAAATGTTTTGAAGTAAAACATGTATACATTGTTACCATACAGCGGAAGCGAAACCATACATTCAAGAATTTAGCATGTTCATCATTTTCATTAAACCACAAAATACAATTTGTAGAGATGAGATAGTTAAGAATACTTATCTTATGAATAATTCATCCTGCAACCAGCTACATCACTGCAACGTTCCACCCAACCATAGGCCAGTGTGCTCCTTTCTCTCTCAGCAACATTGCCACCCCCGATATGGGCATGATTCCCCAAGGAGTAAGGAACTAAGCAGGCTCACGCATAGCCAAATATACACAAATCAGCCAAGCCACACAGTTGGGTTTATTAGGCCATCAAGGAGCTGGGAAAAACTGAATGCTAAGCTGGTGGGCTCATTGAAGAGATAAGGACACCTACACCAGAACTAGCCTGACTTTTAGGACACCCACACACACCAAACACAAGGAATCAGTCCCTTCTCTGCCACACAGTCCCTCAGGGCCTGAATTCCCTTCCAGTGCTATTTAGGGGTTGTGGAGAAGAAATATATCCCTCTAGCTCTGTCTATGTGGCTCCCAAACACACCAGGTTTATCAAGCATACCAAGCCTTCATTCCCACTCCAACAAAGTCCAAAGAACAACCGCTACATACATACAACAAAATAAGCAATTCACGGCTCTGACTGGGAAATCTGATTCCTGATTCGTTCTTGGCCCTACCATGGCCAAAACGACTCAATAAGAACCCACAACAACCCAAAATCGTAATTTAACCCACAGCAAACCAAAATCGTGGGGCAACCAACGACAATCAATATCACCACTAAAGAAACGGGAAATACACAGCCCAAAATTGGAAGAGGAGATCAGACTCTTAGCCTAGACAGGGGGACATATACACAAAATCACAAATCCAGTATGGGAAAATGCACCCCCACTGCCCAGAACATGAATGGCTCCTTCACAGGAAAATTGTGAATGCCAGAAAAACGACTCTCCCAGCTCCCTGCGTGAGAAAATTGCCAAAACCTGTGCATGAGGAGAAGAGAACGATCGTCTCTACGTGAGGATGGGAAAGCATGGAAGAATGACCCACTTGAGGGTGAAAGAGTCTGCTAGTGGAGTGTGCGTGTGGGCAAGGACTGATAATCCTGCCATACACCACTGCTCAGCAATAACTGCCCAACTAACAATAGAGGTTTTTAATTTGGTAGTTCACTGATTGAGACAAGGGAAAGTGAGTAAGTCAAAATGGTGGGTGACAACTAAATGGGTTTAACAGCTGACACTTGGCTTTTCCCCATAGGCCCAAATTTTAATAATTCCCCCTCTCCTTATCCTTAGGAAAATCATGCCCTTTTCATCATGGTTGCATTGACATAGCTGGTTGGGGTTTATTTTAATTAAAACGCATATTTACATGATGCCAAAATCAATATGTGCTGGATAGCACGATATGCCATCGGCAACGATTTTAATCGCCAAAACGTTAAACGCTAAATCGATGGTGGGGATTTTTCCTTTAGCTCCACACCATGATTGATTACAATATATATACATCATATATGTTTTAACAAAAACAGGGTCAAAACCGGCGTGTTACAAGCAGTATGGGAGATGGATTCCCCACTTAATAAAGTGATTTTGATAAGAGTAGTGCAGCAGCAAGCATGGTGGTTCCTCTCTCAAATATTCATGGAATCTCAAAGACTCGAAGTTGGGAAACTCAGTGGCAACTTCAAAGAATCATACAGAAAGTAGGTTCTTCAACACACATGTTTGAAATTGCTTGAGGACAAGCAATATTGGGAAGGGAGGATTTTTCATGTCCCAAATTTTGCATTGCGTCACAATGGCCTAATCACATTTTCCATATTCATGAGAGTTTTTCAAATTGATGCTAAGGGTAAAATAATTTCCAAGGAGGAAAATTACTAGTTTCCTAGGTTGGGGGTGGAATCTTTGGGATTTGGAATAAGGGGGACAATAAATGATGTTAAAACATTAGACTGGGATAAATATTTAATAATGTAGCTTATTAAATAAATACAAGAGAAAATTGAAGTGGAAATGGAGCATGGAGACACATGGATACTACGGGGCCCACACAAGCTAGAAAATTGGTGCCACATGGCATCCTCCTATTGCAATTTCGAATCCATGGGAAGACTAAAGGTTCTTGTATGATTTCTATGGATAATACACTTGGCCATATGCATCATAGGTCAAATTTTGGATGAAATGTAACTTACATGGGAAAGGAAGAGTCATTTTGGAGCTAGTGAGACACTTGGACTAGATTCCCTAGCTCTATGACAACAATGATGAAGATGATATGACACCTATGAAACAAACTAGATCTAAAGCATGACATATAGCATATATGAAATGTCAAGTCGAAATATACCATCCAAGAGAGCTCTCATGTGAGTTTCCAAATCTCAATTGGCTCCTACTCAAATTTGGGGAAGGTGGAAGGCTAGGAGAGAGGGGACACATGTCAATTCATGATCACACACCCTAATTCGACTTGGATTGATTTTGTGTATGGATTGGAAAACTTAGAATTCTAAGGAAGTTTATAAAATATAGGAAGCAACCAAGAGAATTTCTTTTTATCATTTGAGAAATTGTCATTTGTGAATTGTGAGAGCTAGTGGATGACTAGTTTTCTTGCCTTAGCCAATTTCAAGGGTGAAATATTCCCATCAAAGTTGGTGTTTGGAGAGGCCAATAAGGTATATCATAGAGATTTAATGGATTTTTATTTGCAGGTGTAAGCTATAGGAAATCATGTAGATTCTTCTATTACAACACTCTCTCTCAACTATTTCCAGTTTTCACACCATGTTCATGCCAATGGAGGGATTGTGCTTTGGGTGAGCTGTTGATCTCTTTGGGAAAAAATATATTGCCCATTATATGATTTTCTGATGTATATTCTCTTTATTTCACGTTCAGAAGACTCTTAGGTTGAAATTCCAAAATATTTCATGTAAAAATGTTAAACAATGAAGAAACAATCCCATTTCCCCACTATCTTGTTGTGCACCATTGTAAAGATTTCAAATTGGGAGAATATTTTGATTGTCCATTACTGATTGTAATAATATAAATATGGTTTTTTATTCATTCTCATAAATTCTCAGGTTTAAATATCAAATGGTTGTATGGAAAAGTGATTATTAATGAGCAAACAATGACCATTTCCCCACTACATTGATGTATGTTATAATAATGTTGATTATTTCGAATGGTAGAATGTATCTATAATAAATGTATGATTAATTTACTATAATTAGTTTTCATTACAAGTTTCATGTTCATTACTTAAGCATCGGAATCCATTTTACTCATTGTAATTGCATTGGGAGAAGATTTGGTGCCTTTTCCCCAAGGGTCGAAATTGTGATTTGGGAGTTGTTTGGGAGAGAGTTATAACATCCTGTATAAACTGAAACATGATGCATATGAGATATTAGAAATTTCCCCCACTCATCCCCTGCCTCTATTCAAAAATTTGAGTGACTTTGGGATCATTTGAGAAGCCATTTCTAGCAATTACCCAGGGGGAATTGGAGCCCAATTTGCTAGTAAAGACTCCTACTTTGAACAGAACATTAAACAAGTTTGAAGAATTAATTTGGGGGTCATAAAACATCCCTTAATATCATATTTAAGTTCTAATATCATTCATGTACCTTGTGATAAAATTTGGGATCATTTGGGTCAATTTGGAGGTCTAGACATCAAAATTAGTTAAGTTTCAAATTGGGGAAAAAATGGAAAAATTGGTCATTTAATAAAATTTTGAAATTGGGACATTACAAGAACCATGCATATTTTTAATAGCGGTCATAAAACCCTTCGCCCCCTCTCTATATTGGGAAGGAGGCTTCTTCCTCTTTTGGAATCATACCATTTTGGATTTACTGCATAGGCTTCCATGTAAAGTGGCGTGTTCAATTTATTCCACCTCCCATGTATAAAAGATTGCAATTGTGGCCAAAAATTAGGATCTTTCCTATCTGTCATGGATTGGATCCTCTCACACATAGAATCTATGTTGTCATAAATCTTGCCTAAACATGGACCATCTGTGTCAACATAGCGAAGCATATCACAAATTGGCTCTACAAATTCCACAACGAATTGGACGTCAACCGAAAACCGATCATCCAAAATCAGCCTCTTTAACTCCACAACTGCATATGATGTAGATAGCCTCCATTACTCCTGCATGCCACTAATAACTGTGGCTGCTAAAGCCCCTTTCATCTCCACAAGTCGTTTAAGAAGAATGTAATAAGAGGAAAAATGGTATCAGCTGGTTTAAGAAGCTCCATTTTTTCATGCCTACAGTAAATTGCTTGTGAATGGTGGTGGTTGCATATGAACATTTGAATTTTTCGGCCATTCTCAATTAGCAACCGGATCCATTCAAGCTTTGCAATGCTTTTTAGTGCATTGTTCAAAGAATGCACTACACATGGCATCCAAAAAATATGCCTACGAAACAAACGAAAAATAATTAGATTTTCATTTGACATTTTTTATTTATAATTTTAATTCATGAATAAAGAAGAAAAAATAGAAAAAACAAACAAACTTATAATTAAAAATCGGATTTGTATTTCTAATTCATGTAAAGTTCAGATAAACTTATATAAATAAAAAATCATATTTGTCACTAACCTATACTCTTTTTGGACCATTGTCCCCATTGATTTGCACACTAGGGCTGTATCAGTGATAACTTGGATGACATTGGATGGCCCCACCTCAGCAATGGCATCGTATAATTGGTATTTCAAGAACATAGTGTTCTTTTCTTGACCGAAGAAATCAATGGCCTTGAGAAAGTATGGGCTAGAGATGGAAGAAACAATTATGTTTATCAATGGACGATTTCTACAATTAGTCCAACCATCCATAAAAATGGAGCATCCATCTACTCTCCAGGATTCCTTCAATGGAGACATTGCCTTCTCAAGGCGTGCTTTCTCCTTGTCTACCAAAACTGTTTGGAGCCTTTCATAACCGGGTGGCTGATAGCCCATAGGTCCATTATTAATCATACGAACCATTTGCTCAAAATATGGTGAGTGGGATGCATTGAAATCAATGCCACATGCAAGAAAAAATCTTTCTATTGCAAGATCAATGCCCTCCCTTCCTTTCACATCAAACATATCACAAAGGCCACCAAGTTTTGGTTTTTTTCGTGCTTGAGTTGTAGTGCTTTTGGATGCTTTTGATGGCACATTTTCATCACCAAACTGAGCTTCATATTTAGATGGAAATTCATCACCCCCCTCAATAGAGTCATCATCCACATTATCACGGTTTTGAGAGGAAGGCCTTGTGATCTCCTCGCCTGCCCTTTCCTCAGCTCTTCGCTACTCCATTTGTGCATTACGGAGTTTACTAGTATCTGTTGGGTCCACATTACAAATCTCAACACCCATCCTCGGGATCTGCATAAAATGGGCTTTAACTCTTGTATAAGTACCCTTCCATTCAGACTTATATAAGTTACATTTTATCGTAATTGTCCCCCCTATATCCTTTGTTTGTTTTGTATTCTCCGCATACTTTCACTATGGGTATTGAGGATTATGCTTTGATGAATACATTATGCTCTGTCTTTTGATGATTTTTTAAGTGTGGAGTGATAGGAAAATTGAAAATTTCAAAATTCAAAACAATTATTAAAAATAGTAAAATAAAAAATGGATTTTGTAAGGGAGATATTCAACTTTGGACAATAGAAATTTGGAAAATGATTTAAACTTCAAAGTTGAAAGAATGAAATGAATTTTTATTATTATTAAAATTAAAAAAATAAAAATAAAAATAAAACAGTAAACTGTAAAATACTAAAATTATAAATACCTTCAAAAAGTTCGAAGAGCTCAATGTTGTGCGATTTTCTTGAGCCTTGATCCTGACCACCATGGGAAATGGAAAATGGAAACTTGAAAGTGAACACCGAAACTTAAAACTTAAAAACACAGAAGTAAGAACCCCTGCAAGATACAATTTGCTTGAACAATGAAGACTCTGATTTGCTGGAAAAATGAAGTTGACAACGCTGCCCAGTCACCTGCGATGTCGTTTGGTGGTGAAGAATGAGTTTCCACTGCTAATGAGTACCACTGTCCACTACTGAATATGGACTGTCCGTCGACATCAAACCTCTTGTTATCCCACTGTCGGTCGATACTCGATACGTTGTGCACAATGAAAATCAAAATAAAAAAACATAAACTGATAAATGAAAATAGTTTACGGTTTAGGGGTTTAAGGAATGCCACAAATAGGGTTGGGTGAGGCCCACAATTAATTTATTAATTAAACAATGGTATTTTTTACATTAAAAATGTGGTTTGTTGATTTTTTAAGCCAGTCGTACCTCAGACGTACCAAAACTCGAGGTACATCGTACCACTATTCACAAACGTACCCAAAATTTTTCTGCCACGTACCCGGTACGACAATACTGTTCATGATACAGGAGGGTACGACCGAGTATGTACCATATCCATACCCAAGTACCCGGTACATGTACCCGACCCCTGGGTACAGGTACCCATGCAACATAGAATTAAATTGAAAGCACTAAAAGACTCAGTTATACACAGTGGGTTACACACAAAAATAAGTAGGCATGGTCACATCACTTGCTTGTCCATTTAATGATCCATCAAAATCCTTAGAAATTTCTATAAAGCATCGCCTTTAGCAGTTGGAATAAATTATCCATCCATCATTTTATCAAAAATAATCTCACGTATTCCCGATGCCATTCATTTCCCACTTTATAGCATACAAGCAATGACAAGACTCAACCTATATCGGGAAACAAAACAAAACATTTTCTATGGACGCCCAAATCTTCAAGGGTGATCAATATTCAATCTATTGTAGGAAATTTAATGCGGAAATAGTAGGAGGCATGCTACCCATTGGATTTCAAGTCAAGTTGTTTGAGATCCAACAGGTAGCATGCCTGTTGTAGCTGCATTAAATGGCATGCAGCACGTTGAATAACTTTTGCCCAAATTTTCCTCACTAACTTCTAAATAATTTATTAACCTGTTGTAGCTGCAACATTTTCCCAAAATTCCAAAAAATTTCGAGACCCTCCTTTGCTTGGATTAGTTTGATTTTCTAGAAAGATTTCTAATGCTTGGATTGATCTACCATTTGTTTTAGATTTTCCTCTAGCGCTTGAAACAATCCACTGTTTGATCAAACTTGATTGTTGCCTTTGGATACATTCTCAGCTTGTTGGCTCGGTTTGTTGCTCAATCAAATCAATTGTTGTTGTCGGTTTCAAAAGTGTATACAAAAGAATCCATTGGCATCCCGCCTGTCTGTTGCCAGCCTGCAATCAAGAAGCAGTGAGGAACCTCTTTAAAGATTGTTTCCAATGAGCTCTTCTTCGAGCTAACCTCGTATAGTAGTTCTGTGTTTGAGATGTCTTGTATTTAGGCATGGGGAATATATTTACCAGAGTTACCAACACACGTGAGAGAAGTCCTTACCGACAGACAACAGAGTAATTGGAAGTTGATTTGGTTAGTGCTCCCGCCGTTGCGGCAAATTAACAAGTCTTGGTTTAAACATTTTCTCCGATACGTTCATTTTCACACCGGCTATGTTCTGCTTTACATCGGGATGATTTGTTATTTCTGTCTCCGCCATTGCGGATGGAAAACTACTAGCTCTCCCGATTATTTCTTTGAGGTTTCGGGTCCCGCTTTGTTATTTTCGTCGGTCCGTGAGTTGTGGGCTTCCGTCGTTGCGGCTGCCAAAAGCGCTAATCTTTCCGATCTTTTATTGTTTCCACTTCCAATTCAAACCTTGCATTGCAGAATGGTTTATCCTTTTTGCTTCCGTCGTTGCGGCTCCCAAAGCAACTAAGCGTCCAAAGTCCAAAACGCTCCGCCAGCCGATGCGTCAGTATTTAGTTGCGCGTGTCTTTAACCTTTCCTTTTCCGCCGTTGCAGCTGGGAAAGTCATTCAGCTTCTGATGTAAATACCTTCCGACTTCCGATTGAGATTTTTCCCGCCCGCGGGTCGCGTCTCCTTAATCTTTTCTTCTTCGCCGTTACGGCTCCCTTTCCCGTTATCACTCCGATGTTCTGATGATTAGTATTGGGAAGTTCCGCTGTGGATGTCTCCACGGATAGATTAGTGGTTTGACCATCCAGCGTTACGGAAGGTATTATCCTTGCGGCCTCCAATCCTTAGTTTTCCGCCTACCGAGGTGAGTTCATGTTTTCGCCTGATGCTTCCACTCTATTTTCCTATGGCGGTTACTGTGTTATTTTTGGTGTTTTCTTCGGAGGATGTTGAATAGTCCATATGCAACTTCGCTTGAGCTAAAGAATCTTTCTTTTAGGCTTTTGATTTTAGGATATGAACTCGCCGGATTTTTCTTTGCGTTATCATGCATTAAAGTTCATTTTACTAGATGTGTTTTTTGACACATTTTGTGTACTCTGTCAATGATAAATGGTCTAAGAACAGTCTGTGTTTATGACAGGACGATTAATGCGAGTAAGATGTGTTTAAAATACAAAGTAGAAGGGAGGTAGCAAAGAAGGAAGTGGTTGAGGAACAAAGAAGCAGAAGCAGAGAAAAGAAGAAGAAAGTTAGGTTTAAGCTCTACGGGATCCATCAAGAGACCAACGAATGACTAAGCAAAATAAATAGAGGCAGAGGCCCAGACTTGGAAAATTTCGACAGTTACCAAGATGGTCCCTTTTCATAAAATTGTTTTTCTGTTAAATCTGAAATGTAACATTTGTATGAATCATCAGCACTCACAAAGGACAAAATTGTGAGATTAAACGGTTGGGGGAGCCCAAAGGTCACGAAGGGGAAGCCCAAGAGTTTTTCTTGTTGTATAAGTATAGGAGAATTAGAGGGAATGAGGGACTTTTTCCCAGTTAGATTTGTGAAGACATATTGTAAGAAGAACTATTTCCTTTTGCAATAGATAATTACAGTTTTCCTGTTGGAGAAATCTTAGTGGAATATTCAAATGTTGTGCTATGGATTTGTTGAAGAGGAACTATTTCATTCTCAGCTTTGTGTCCATTAACTGTGAGACCGTTCTAACTCTTTGAACCTATGTTCTTGTATGAATGTTCTCTGGTTTATTTTATGAAGATTTCCACTATGAGTAATGAATGTTGTTCATAAACAATTGGCTATCTGGTTGTTCAAATATCTTTTAATATTCATGAGTTTTGAAAGAAGTATCAGCTATCTGTGATTTTTCATAATGCATGTACAAATTACATTACTCGTTAATGAATGATAACTTTGCTCCCTAGGGATAGGTTAGGTAGTTAGTTGTAATTTCTTGCTGTGTGTGATTTGGATGCGAGAGAGTTTAAGACGAGAGGTAAGAACCTGCGCATCACATTGTGACCGCTCCTCATATTCTACGTCAATCTGCATGTTAAATAGGCACTTGCATATCATACTTAAGTCAAAAATACAAAAATATATACGGTGGACCGGGCCGCAACTGGTAAAACCTTTTGTTTTTGTTACTTGACCTACGGTAGCCGGACCGCAAATCAGACGGATTCCCTACACCAAACAATCATGGGCTAATTGGGAACGTTGACTGGGGAGAATCCCTTGCTGTTGTTTCCTGCAAATTTCCAGGCCTCAACAGTTCTGGCACTAGAAGGAGGGCCGCCATTGTATGGCTGGCCGTGAAAACTATTTTCCCAAGATTACCCCACCAGTAGATGTTTTGAAGCTTGTAAACTGACCCAAGTACTTACAAGTTTTGATTCTACCTTTGAAGCAAGTAAGCTTGGTTTCACCTTACATTGCTCTTTGCTCAGACTCCTGTTCTTTTATCTGTGCTCATGGCTGGTGTAAATGTGAATCAGCCCAACCCTCTACCGGCTTGGAGAGATAGATCACCTTTAAACCTCACACCTCCATTGCATAACCTACCTGAAGCTTTTGATAAGCTGTTACCTAAATTTGACCCCGAGGAAAGGATTGCTGTAGATGACCACTTGCAAAGTTTCTATTTGGCAGTAGAAGGGTTAAAGGCTGGGGAGTATGAATATGTTGTCTATAGATTATTCCCTCACACCTTGAAAGGGGCAGCTGCTTCCTGGTATTTCGCTTTGTCGGTAAACTCTATTCCTGATTGGGACACTTTCGAAAGAATGTTCAGAAGGAAGTACACAGCCCAAAAGACACATGCATCACTAATGAAAGGTCTTGGTTTGTTAAGAAAAGAGAAAAATGAGAAGGTACATAGTTTCACTCAAAGATTTTCAACATACCTAAAGAACTTTTCTGAAGCTGACAGACCCTCTGACAAGGTCTTAATTGAATATTTCACCTCCGCCCTAGGACCTAAATTAGCTATGTTTGCCAAAATGAAAACCAAGCCTACGTTGGTAGAGACTTATGAAGAAGCAGAAAAGGTAGAGGCTAAAAAGGAAAGTATAGAAGACTATCCTGATCAACTAAGAAAAAAGACTATCGAGAGAAGAACATTATTGTTGTCTAAACCTCAAGATGAACAATCACATGATTATCAGGGAATGCCGAAAATGATGCAGAATCTATCCAACAAAATAATAGATCTGGAGAAAGGGAGGGAAGCTCAGAAAACTTACAAACCCTACTACCGAAAAAGAGAGGATAGCAACCAATGGAAAATACCTCCACCAAATTTACCATCAATAAACATAACAGAAGTAGGGGGGATAATTTCTGCACTTTTCACCAACAACCTCATTCTGAAAAGAAGTGTCCTCAATGGTTAAACTCGATGACATTGGTGATGAATAAGCTGCTGGACTCTAAATTGACTAAAGACAGTGGTAAGGAAGAAGAGAAAAACCAAACAATAGAGATACAAGATGATGATACCATGTTCTTATGGAATGGTAGCTCGCTTTTCAACACAGAAGAGAATGCTTTTAAATCTGTATGTACACCAATAGCAACAAAAGATACAGACCTAGCAATTAAAGACAAGGAAATAATTTCGAAGATTAAAAAATTGCAGGAGATGGTCAAGAGACAAATTGATGTAAATATTAAAGATAAAACACCTAAAGTCACCATTGTCAACCAGGAAACCGAGCCAATCAGTGAGCCTGTCAAACTTGTGGAAGAACAGGCAGGTGTTAATGAGGGAAACAGTAAAGAAACTGAAGAATTTAAAGAGGATATACCCACTCAAAACCAACCAGGAGAAGAAGACATAGAACCAGGTTGGGAAGAAAAAGCTAAAACCCTGCCTTTTCTTTTGACCCTAGAAATGCTGAATCATAATGTGCATAATTGCTTGGTAGATTCTGGATCAGCGGTGAATGTTATGCCACTGGAGGTTTGCAAAAATATTAATGGATAGCCAGAATCCACGGCCTAGGAAGTAACGCAATTAGATAGCACAGGAGTCATAGTAGTGGGAGAAATGAAAAATGTTCTCATTTGCTTTTCTGCAAACAACAATATATGCCAATTTATTGACATTATGGTGGCAGACATACCAGGTGGATATGGGCTTATTCTCAACAGAGATTGGTCTGCCAAATTAAAAGGTTATTTTGCTTTAGACTGGTCTCATTTATGGTTGCCTCTTAAGGGTACCCCTAATCGGATTAAAATTTAGAGATATCCTTACATGAAGAATACCGTCACCAGGCTAGGAGAGGGAAATGAATCTGTTAATTCTGTCTTGGGAAATTATCTAACTGAGCTTAAACTAAGACATCATACAGAAAGAAAGGCCAGTTCTAAGATTAACTATCAGCCTGATCTCCTTTAACTTCCTCATGCTGATGAAGATGAATGTAGACTAGTAGATATGGTCTCAATTTCAAAAATGGTACACTTAGACCATGGATAGATTTTTTACCTTCACCACATCCTAGCCCTTTAACTCGTTTGATTGAAGATTTTTAAGGGCAGGCACACATTTTCTTTTCTTTTCTTTTTTCCTTGTACATAAATAATGTTGTTTTTCTTTAATGTTTTGATGTTTTTTTCTTTTGATTTAAATGCTTTGTTACTAGTTCTTTTTATTTTTGAATAAAGAAGCAAACTTTTGGTTGCAATGGAAACATCAAGGTTCTTAATTAACTAAAATATTGAGCAAAAGATTGTGCTTTGAAACATAGAATGTCTTCTAGTAGCAGTATTCCTAATTGGTCCTGCATTCATTGAAGTTATACTTAACCCTTGTAAATAACTCAGAAGTAACAGGTCTGGAATACTATTTCGAGGCTCCATCCATTTCACATCTAAGATGTCCAAGGGAGTGAAAGTAGAGGACCCACGGAAAGGAAGCAAAGTAGACAACACATCATATATAAATGATCCCATGCCATAATTTCAGAAAAGCTAAAAGCTATCAAGAGTCAAAACTCCTTAAAGAAACAATACATATCAAAGCAAAGTATCAAAAGCATGAATCTCAAATTGCCAAAAGTTCCTCTCCGTCCATGAGATGAAAAGCCAATTCTTCTCTCACACAAAAGGACACTATGGATAGAGGAGCCTGAATAAAATTTAGAAAGAAAGGCAGATGGAGGACTCAAAAGAACTAAAGTTCAAATGGCACAAAAGTGCAGTTGGCATGGGAATGCGGAACACGGGGATAATGCTGTTTACTATCTGTTACAATCCTGTGGTGTCCAAGCTGGAGACTACCTAAAGACAGGAAAAAATTAATCTCACTTACTAGGCCTCAAAATAGTTATTCAGACTTGCAAATGTTTCTGATGTTACCATTTCCCAATGAATGGACTACTTCTCAATGATCTAAACGCATGAGTTGGCCAACTTAGGAATACAAACATCTAGAAGATTTCAGTTTCTATCCAGATAGTCTTGCACTGGGAACGAGTTAAGTCAAAAATCTGGGGTTCACCAGGTAGTCGCCAATTGTTGCAGCTGCAACATTTTCCCAAAATTCCAAAAAATTTCCGGACCCTCCTTTGCTTGGATTAGTTTGATTTTCTTCTTTGATTTGATCTAATGATTTTATAGAAAGATTTCTAATGCTTGGATTGATCTACCATTTGTTTTAGATTTTCCTCTAGCGCTTGAAACAATCCATTGTTTGATCAAACTTGATTGTTGCCTTTAGATACAGTCTTAGCTTGTTGGCTCGGTTTGTTGCTCAATCAAATCAATTGTTGTTGTCAGTTTCAAAAGCGTATACAAAAGAATCCATTGGCATCCCGCCTGTCTATTTCCAGCCTACAATCAAGAAGCAGCGAGGAACCTCTTTAAAGCTTGTTTCCAATGAGCTCTTCTTCGAGCTAACCTCGTATAGTAGTTCTGTGTTTGAGATGTCTCGTATTCTGGCATGGGGAATATATTTACCTGAGTTACCAACACACGTGAGAGAAGTCCTTACTAGTAGACAACAGAGTAATCGAAAGTTGATTTGGTTAGTGCTCCCGCCGTTGCGACAAATTAACAAGTCTTGGTTTAAACGTTTTCTCCGATACGTTCATTTTCACATCGGCTATGTTCTGGTTTACATCGAGATGATTTGTTATTTCTGTCTCCGCCGTTGCGGATGGAAAACTACTAACTCTCCCGATTATTTCTTTGAGGTTTTGGGTCCCACTTTGTTATTTTCGTCGGTCTGTGAGTTGTGGGCTTCCGCCATTGCGGCTGCCGAAAGTGCTAACCTTTCCGATCTTTTATTGTTTCCGCTTCCGATTCAAACCTTGCATTACGGAATGGTTTATCCTTTTTTCTTCCGCCGTTGCGGCTCCCAAAGCAACTAAGCATCCGAAGTCCAAAACGCTCCGCCAGCCGATGCGTCAGTCTTTAGTCGCGCGTGTCTTTAACCTTTCCTTTTCCGCCGTTGCGACTAGGAAAGTCATTCAGCTTCCGATGTAAATACCTTCCGACTTTCGATTGAGAGTTTTCCTGCCTGCAGGTCGCGTCTCCTTAACCTTTTCTTCTCCGCCGTTGCGGCTCCCTTTCCCGTTATCGCTCCGATGTTCTGACGATTAGTATTGCGAAGTTCCGCTGCGGATGTCTCCGCGGATAGATTAGTGGTTTGACCATCCGGCGTTGCGGAAGGTATTATCCTTGCGGCCTCCGATCCTTAGTTTTCCGCCCCTCGAGGTGAGTTCATGTTTTCGCCTAATGTTTCCACTCTATTTTCCTATGGCGGTTACTGTGTTATTTTTGGTGTTTTCTTCGGAGGATGTCGAATAGTCCATATGCAACTTCGCTTGAGCTAAAGAATCTATCTTTTGGGCTTTTGATTTTAGGATATGAACTCACCAGATTTTTCTTTGCGTTATCATGCATTAAAGTTCATTTTACTAGATGTGTTTTTTGACACATTTTGTGTACTCTGTCAACGATAAATGGTCTAAGAACAGTCTGTGTTTATGACAGGATGATTACTGTGAGTAAGATGTGTTTAAAATACGAAGTAGAAGGGAGGCGGCAAAGAAAGAAGTGGTTGAGGAACAAAGAAGCAGAAGCAGAGAAAAGAAGAAGAAATTTAGGTTTAAGCTCTACGGGATCCAGCAAGAGACCAACGAATGACTGAGCAAAATAAATAGAGGCAGAGGCTCAGACTTGGAAAAGTTCGACAGTTACCAAGCTGGTCCCTTTTCATAAAATTGTTTTTATGTTAAATCTGAAATGTAACGTTTGTATGAATCATCAGCACTCACAAATGACAAAATTGTGAGATTAAATGATTGGGGGAGCCCAAAGGTCACGAAGGGGCAGCCCAAGAGTTTTTCTTGTTGTATAAGTATAGGAGAATTAGAGGGAATGAGGGGCTTTTTCCCAGTTAGATTTGTGAAGACATATTGTAAGAATAACTATTTCCTTTTGCAATAGATAATTACAGTTTGCCTATTGGAGAAAGCTTGGTGGAATATTCAAATGTTGTGCTATGGATTTATTGAAGAGGAACTATTTCGTTTTCAGCTTTGTGTCCATTAACTGTGAGACCGTTCTAACTCTTTGAACCTATGTTCTTGTATGAATGTTCTCTGGTTTATTTTATGAAGATTTCCACTACGAGTAATGAATGTTGTTCATAAACAATTGGCTATCATGTTGTTCATAAACAATTGGCTATCTGGTTGTTCAAATATCTTTTAATATTCATGCGTTTTGAAAGAAGTATCAGCTATCTGTGATTTTTCATAATGCATGTACAAATTACATTACTCGTTAATGAAAGATAACTTTGCTCCCTAGGGATAGGTTAGGTAGTTAGTTGTAATTTCTTGCTGTGTGTGATTTAGATGCGAGAGAGTTTAAGATGAGAGGTAAGAACTTGCACATCACATTGTGACCACTCCTCGTATTCTACGTCAATCTGCATGTTAAATAGGCACTTGTATATCATACTTAAGTCAAAAAATACAAAAATATATATGGTGGACCGGGCCGCAACCGGTAAAACCTTTTGTTTTTGTTACTTGACCTACGGTAGCCGGACCGCAAACCGGACGAATTCCCTACACCAAACAGTCACGGGCTAGTTGGGAACATTGACTGGGGAGAATCCCTTGCTGTTGTTTCCTGCGAATTTCCAGGCCTCAACATAACCCAAATAAAAAACTCTTTTATTCCTGAATGAATCAAGTAGTTGAATTACTATGGGTATGAGATGGTTTATCCCATACCATCCATTGAAGCTTAATAGTAAATTCAGATATTTGCAATCTACATTTAAGAGTAACTACTCATTTCAAGAAACTAATTACTAGCCTTTCATTTCAGGAAACTAATTACTAGCCAAAGGACTTCGATTTTTGCATGCTTACTGCTTGGTGCTTGATTGCCTATGTATTTATGTATTATAAAGAATACAACACTGAAAAACTACTATTCATTCCAAGAAGAAAACATTTGTTTATTAAATCCTTTGTCCTACTCTTTCTCTTTTGTTGAATATTTCCCATTGAAAGCTTGTCAAACTCGTTGTAAGTGGTAGTAGCGGTTTTGGTTCTGTGCCCTCTCCATGATTATGTAATAATCAATATGAGTTTCGGGAACTAGTATGCCAAGGCATTCGATAATCATAATATCATGATTATCAATAGTGGATTATCTTGAATTTTTTTTTTAAATGTATAGACTGATCATAATACCATGATTATCAATAGGATTATCTTGATTTTTTTTTTTTATTGAAGTCCAGAGTAATTTTATGCTACCTAAATATGTACCACTCCTCTTGACTTTAATAATTATTGTTTCCTTCGTATTGTTCATCATATGGGAGACATGAATTATTTTAATTTATAAGAGACTACTTTTAATTTATGGGATGATGAATTACAAGTGTTATGAATTTTGGACACTACCTATAGTGCTATCGTATATTACGACCTTACAACAGTTTTATAATCCCACAACATACGCAAAATCGACCTCTCCCACATGGGATATTATTTCAATTATTGGGGATATATGTATTGGGTAACAAAGGTATTAAATCACACTAGTGATATTGTTCCCCGCTCATGATTAATCTATTTCCTACTACTTTCTCTATGTTATGTTATCTAGTGAGAGATTCGACCAACAGTTTTGGAGAGTCTTTAACCCTAGGAATAATAGAAAATTGATCGAGTTTAGATTAGATATATATATATATATATATACACCGTATGGATTAGCGAGAACAACCCTAAAGTTCTTTTTTTAATTGTTAAAAACCATGTTAACAAGCAACTTTGGAAGTCCTAAAAAAACCATGTTAACTAGCAACAACTTTGGAAGTCCTTAAAAACTACGTTTAACAATTTTGAAAGTCCTTAGTTCAGATCAATATTGTGAATATAACATTTTTTTAACTTACATAAATTATTATGAGGACAGAAAATAACAAAAATAATTCTAATAGAAAAATTGTAAGTTAGAAGAATGACAACATTTGTAATTTTCAAAGGTAGCATTGAGAGCTGCTAATAACCTGGTCACTTGATGTGTGTATATAAATCATTCTAAAATGCCCACAAAGTACCAAGGATTGATCAGGATTAGACATTTATTACTCTCCACCACTATATTGCACATTTCCCAACCATGTGTTATAAGGTGGATGGGAGCATGCATTTGACACTAGTACACTTATTTTATTATGGGGACACTAGTACACTTATTTTATTATGTATGGTCCTTTTGGGAAGTCTCACATCCTCTTTACAATCCTCACATGTTTTCTATCAACTTAGCATTACATACTCCCTACCCATTTATATGACATGACATGAGGATCACAACCGTACGACCCCATAACCAAAGCAAGTTAGTTGTTTTAGACTATTAAGTAAAATGTCTTACTTGAGTTTATCATGTCACAAGTATAGACCAATAATTAGTTGACAAGAGATTTAATGGCGTTTTACTCCTTTGTAGAATGAATCTGTCACAAAAAGGAGATGTATGTGCACCTCAAGGCTGGATAAACCAATGTCTTATCTAGAAAAAAATCAATTGGAAATCCTCAATTAGCTTCTCGCAATAAAGAAATTGAAAGTAGTTAAGTTATGTAGATTATGATTAATTGCACGCCTTCCTTGCATTTTGATCCATTTCTCTCATATGCGCCATATTATCTCTCATGGGATATAATTAAAATTAATTAATGTGGTGGTGTGGGTGTTGATGTTCTTGGGGTTTCTAATATTTCCCTGAGTAATATTGTTGGGGCTAGAACTTGGGTTGTTGTGGGCTCAATGATAATTAAGCCTCGAAGAATACCCTAAGTATCTTATAATTTCACCTTAATAGAGGATATTAATGCTAATACTCATTGCGTTGGTCTTGGATGGAACCGACGCATTATCAAGGGATGGAGGTTGACACTATCAACATCTATTGATGCGCAAGATATAAGAATCCGTGGGTGCTCAATGATAAGGAGCAGAAAACGAACAATAATATATAGTTCTACTTGTACTTAGATGCACTACAAGAGGAAGCAGTTAAGGTTCTATGTCTCACAGACCAAGCCACAAACATGTACCGTCAGATTGCACGAATGGCGATGGGACCCCACGCCATACATATTCAGGCACAGGCATACCCAAAGAACTAATTTCTTATGACACAATACAAGCTAACAGATGAAGAGTTGGTGCCATCATCGAAGAATCACCTTCGGAATGGAAAATTCTGGTAAGTGATGAAGAACTGTCGGACCCAGGGAATGGATCACCGACAGATGTACCACAAGATCAGAGGACTCGAAGGGCTCAGAAGAAGAAGAATATTCACAAGACAACGCTTCCCCAGCAACTCCGATCGAGTTGGAGTTAGAGAAATAACAGGAAGAAGAGAAGACAAAGCGCCACTTCTAGCAAGGCGAGGGGAGTAGCACCGCAAGGCTCTTCAATGACCATGTAAACAGGGTGTTGGTCGCAATCACCATGGAGGCCAATGAGAGTCAAGAAAAAGTAACGCAACATTCAACATGATACTTCCACCAAGTCACACAACTACTGCAGACACGTACCAATAGGGTGTTGAAGACAAGGATACTACAAGAAGCAACACTACAAAGGGCAGGTGAGGTCGACATTGGTACAAGAGTGTGAATTCTACATATCTTGCCAAATGCGATCACTATGGGGGATGATGATACTGATGCTATGCTACAAGGACACCACTCGGTTGGCCTAGACCTAAACTTGCTTCTAATGACTCAACTGACAAGGTTCCAAATCGCATCCAGCGAAGAAATCAGAGACTGTGAACCAACATTTCACGACCAGCTAGTTCGGTCCAAGCAGCAAGCAAAAAGCACTGAAGAGGAACTGCAACGAATAAAAGTGGAAAAGTATGCAATCATAAATTAAAAAAACTGAGGCACTCGAGGACAAGCAACATTTTAATTTATCTAATTTGTGTAGTTTTATATATGTCTTTGTAAATGTTTTAAATCTAATTTGAACCAAGATGTTATTTTTTATAATAATAAAAAAATTAAAGGGAACTTGTCATCTCTAGGATGAGCACTGGAGTTACACATGTTCCCCTACTGGGTTGTAGAATATGCCTCTTCAGCGCAATTACTTGTCATTATGAATTTCAATTTACAAATAATGAGTTTATAATAAAATAATCCCTTCTTCTTAATTGACAAAAACTTCCTTTGCCCACAAATCTAGGGAAATGATTTGACATGCAATTGTCTAGTGTTCCAACTTTCCAAAGGCCACAATAATACTTCATTTTAATATTTATGTTAGCTTATACTTGTCAAATAAAGTACAATTATCTATATCGTCTTTTATCTTTGAAAAGCTAGCATAAAATATGTTCCTCAAATTGAAATTAAAACTCGCCCTTCAAAGTTGATCAAGGCATGCAACTACTAGTCCAATACATTTATCTAACAACTAGATATATAATTTTAAATGAAAAATTAAAATAGAAAACATCATGGGATCTTAAAAAATGGCAGTGATTCAACCATTAAAAAGTTGGATGCTATAAAACAACCAAATCAGTTGTTACTTGCACATGTGGGAAATAAAAAGTATTTTTTTTAACTGGAAATGTGTTAATTTCAGGTTCATCGATTTTAATTGGTCATTTTTTGCTTTATAATGATCCTTGGTTGAATTGTGCTCACTACCCTTATATCTTATCCAAGGACTGCATTTAAATTTTCTCTTCCTCAACGGCTAGATAAGGGGGAGAGGGGAGAGTGGATCGAATCAGATCCGATATAAAATACTTCCACATCAATCCATTTCGAATTAGGTTTGTTCGAGACAAAATGGTTATGCTCCTATGTTATTTCCTCCACCTCCCCATTGGTATCCTCTTTTTATATTTAGAATGTTTTCCTTAGGCCAAATTGTTAGATTTTTATCATTTAAGCAATATGATTTTAGGATCTTATCTTAGAGAATAACATGCACAGCAATAATCACAAGAGACAAGAGACATAAAGAATTTTCCTCGAGGAAACCATAAAGGAGAAAACCCCGCAACTTCCTCAGAAATAGAATGATCACCAATGGCAGCAGTAAAACCCAAAGACAGAAAAGATGATCTCCAACAGTTGTTCTCTCTCTCTCACTTATCTGAGTACTTCCTCTCTCACTCATGCGCCCTAGTTGAGTGAGTGTATGTGACAAATAGAGATTCTCACTCTCTATTTATGCTAGTTTCCGACTTCACAATTACTTACCAGATCCGACATCCATAGGAGAGTCTAATAACCCTAGTTCCCCTCAATTGTGGGGAATTACCCCCCTTGATCAACAAGGAGGGTTAACCTCAGCTCAATTGTGAGGACTATTTCCCCGAATTACAACAGAGGGTTAACCTCAATGAATTTACATGACTTAATTATATTAATGACTCTCCCCATAGGAACATTGAGGACCAATGAAATACAATATATGAAATATACAAGTGAAAACATTCCGAAGTTAGAAATACATCAACACTCCCTCTTAACTAGGAAGGTATTCTCTTGACACAATACATCAGTACAAGTCTTCGTCACTGGATCATTATCAAAACTGGATCATCATCGAAAATGGATCATCATAAAAAATGGATCATCATCGAAACTGGATCATCCCTGGATCAACATCAAATATGGATCATCATCGATATTGGATCATTACTGGATCATCATCAAAGCTGGATCATCACTAGATCATCATCAAAGCTGGATCATCATCATCACTGCTCCGCTATCTCGATCAAATGGTGCTATATCTCAATTCTACTCGTCACATGAAGTTCTACAGAGCCAACCCTTTTTCATGCTGGTTGTAGGCCTAGCCTCCATGTAGGTATTCATCTTCTTCAGCACTTATATATTACCATGGGAGGAACACATCCAACATCCATGTCAGAAAGGCCCGCCCAGCACTTACATCTGACCATGGGAGGAACACATCTAGCATCCATGTTAGAAAGGCACGCCCAACACTCACATTTGACCATGGGAGGAACACATCCTGCATCCATGTAAGAAAGGCCCAGCACTCACATATGACCATGAGAGGAACCAATCCAACATTCATGTCAGAAAGGCTCTGCACTTACATCTAACCATGAGAGGAACCAATCCAACATTCATGTCAGAACGGATCTACACTTACATCTGACCATGAGAGGAACCAATCCAGCATTCATATCAAAAGGGATCTGCACTTACATCTAACCATGAGAGGAACCAATCCAGCATTTGTGTCAAAAGGGATCTGCACTTACATCTGACCATGAGAGGGACACATCTAGCATTCATGTCAGAAGGGCTTTGCACCTACATTTGACCATGAGAGGAACACATCCAACATTCATTTTAGAAGGGCTTTGCACTTACATCTGAGCATAAGAATAACACATCCAACATTCATGTCAGAAGGGCTCTGCACTTACATATGACCATGAGAGTAACACATCCAACATTCATGTCAAAAGGGCTTTGCACTTACATCTGACAATGAGAGGAACACATGCAACATTCATGTCAGAAGGGCTCTGCACTTACATCTGACCATGGGAGGAACCAATCATACCACCATGTCAAAAAGTCACACAGACTCATCACTTCCCCTTGGAAGGAATCTCAATCTGGAGAACACCAAGCTTCTCCCTGAAGTACTCAAACTTCACTCTGGCCATTTCTAGCATAGAAGCACATTGGGGTTGATTACATCCAAGGATAACCTACGAGCTTCGCCAAGACCGATTACATCCAAGGACGACCTACAGGACCGTTTATGTCTGAGAAACCTATGAGCTTCGCAAGGATTTTATGCTCAGACAACCTGTCTCATCGGCTATGCTATAACTCCCTCTTTCAAGAGATCTCGATCTGGATCACAAACTAGAGCTTCACTGCTCCTCTCTTAGTTGTACTCAGCACCATACACGACTACTTTCTGCTAAACCAAGAGATCACACCTGATCTCATACTGAAGCAACACCCCGAAGTGCTCTTACTATCAATCTGAATCCACATAACCCTCTAGGTTAATGCTCTGATTCACCTCAAACTATAGCCCATAATCAACTGTACCCTTTAGGTACCTCACTATATGCTTTGCAACCATCAGGTGAACATGTCTCAGATTCGTCAGGAACTGGCTTAATATGTTCACAACAAAGCAAATATCTGGTCTCATATACATCAAGTACATCAAGGAACAAATCATCTAACAATACATCATGGAATCAATCGTCTCTGATGAAGCATCACTCAATAGCTTCAGGTTCGATGCCATAGGTGTAGTCATGGACTTGCAATCCATGATCCTGAACCTCTTCATGATCTCCACTGCATACTTCCCTTGTCCAAGGGAGATTCCATCTGCATTTTGCCACACCTCCATACCTAGAAAGTAGTGCATCATATCCAAGTCCTTCATCTCGAACTTGGAAGCAAGTCTCCTTCTTGCAACTTTAATGAGTTCCTCTTTTCTTCCAAGAATAAGTCATCAACATATAACAGGAGCATCATTGGTCTTTTGCCTTCAACCTTGAAGCAAAGGTTGGAATATGCTTTACTCTCAGTAAAGCCTAGATCCATCAGTAAGTTGTCCATCCTGTCGTACCATGTTGAACCTTGGGATATTCTGTAGTCACTCCCTCTGAAGTGGAGCATCATTCTCCCTTTTCCTTTCATACTCTATGTATTGAAACGTTATGTACTCGAGTGACAAGTAGCTTCCTCTGCTACTAATATTCTATGTATCCATCTAGGTTCACTGGATAACAAGATCCTATATCTTGAAAGCATTCTTCTCGCACCCATCTATGAGCTTGTCATCCTCTATAGGCTTTCATCTTCAACCTTGTAGCAAAGGTTAATATCTTCATCACTCTAGGTGAGCTTCAAGCTCCTCGTGTATGTGTTATCCCATGGGTGCCTTCTGAGCTCGTACAAGGCCTTCTTTAATTTTGCACACATGATTATGCCTGTCATGTGTCTTAACTTCCAGTGGCTGCAAATGTCTCTTCATAGTCTATTCCTTCTTTCTGTGAAAAGCCTCATGCTACAGATCTTGCCTTGTATCCCACGATGTGGCCATATACTGCATGTTGGATCATGTAGATCCATATGGAAGACATTACAGACTTCCCTTCAGGTCTCAATACTAAATCCTAGACATCAATCTTCATTTTGGATTTTTTCTTGAACTGTCGCCACTTGTTCTTCGGAACAAGTCTCATCCTTCTTTTCTTGTAGGCGATTGTATGCGATCTTTCCTACAAGTCAAATGCACTAGTTGTATGGTTAAGCATTTCATAAGACATATTCATAATGGAAAATTCTTATGCATAAATATATAATCATGCAACTATTTTAGCCAATACAACATTCATCCATATCTCATGGAAACTTTCTAGATGTCTTCCATCTCTACCAAGACATCATTGAGATTGTGCACTAATCCAATATGTCAGCAAAGAGGTTTCATTCTAGATAAGTAGCAATGGAGAGTTGTATAGCACCATGAGCTACTTACCCATCACATGCATATTAGTAGTATACTGTCATTAATCCAAACATTCTATCATGCATACTACATAAACTGAATATAAACAAATGCATAACAAAACAATATCATGAAATGACAATTGAATACTTATCTTTATTTGTTTCATGGGTAGACTCCTTTCAGCTTCATCATCTTCTTCATTCATAACAACAACATTTCTTATCCAAATGCTTAATATGGATAAGAGGTTCTTCAAGAATTGAGTTCTTCATATTCCTCATCGCTTGAGGGATCTTCTTTGAATCGTGAGAGCTTGATCTTCAGTTGCTCCCATCTTCTCTTCTCTTATTATGGTTTGAGCTTCATCTTGCGTGTGCTCTTCCCAGAGTCTGCTGAAAGTAATCACTTCCTTCTGGCACACATTCCTCGAATGAATGAATCCCATGATCACGGGAGTCAATTCAAGGTGGTTATCACAATTTCTTCATTCTCTACTTCTTCATCTACTGCTTCAAATTGTTCTTTGTTTTGAGAGACCCTTGTAAAGTGTGACTGTATGGTCTTTGCATTCTGGATCTTTACATTCTTCAAATAGCTTGTTCAAGGAATCAAACATCTGTTTAGGTGTCTTTTAGGGAAGACACTTGTGGTATAAGTTGATCCTTGATTGAATCAGCAATGATCTTCTTAGCCTTGACCAAGTTCTTCTTGTGTAAGGCTTTAGCTTTATCTCCCTCTAGAACTGGAACCTCTCCACTTATGTAGGTGTCCAATTCATTTTCTTCAAGAACCAGTGAGATCCAACACTTTCATGCTTGGAAGTTGTCAGTTTCACCAAGCTTATCATCAAGCTAGTGTGATTAGTCATTTTGAAATGAGAACCTCAAATGTAAATAGCAAAAGATTAGATCTTACCGATTTGAGGTGTCCGTCCTAGTTTCGGAGCTGGCTGATCTAGGGTTTGTCAGAGAAACCCTAATTTTCAAAACTTGGAATATTTCTAATATGATTGGATAGAAAGATGCACCTCTTCAAGGCGAACTACCCAATGTACTCTTTTTCTGAAAACAGTGGAGGGAAGCTCGCGGTTTCTGAAAACAGTGGAGGGAAGCTCGCGAAACATGAAGCCCTAGTTTTCCAAATTATTCTCCATAAAAAGCTGATATTATTGCTGCAGTATCTCCAAAATTAATGCTCCTATATGTATGAAACTTTTCAATAAGGTATCCTCTCCTATCCTCGTTTCAACACCACAGGTTTGAGCAGAATTGGTTTCTCCAATTGGGACTTATGAGAGTTTTTGCAAGGTGACCTATTTAAGGACTGTTCAACATAGAGAAGTTGTACAGATTGCCAAATGTCATTGGTTCACCTTCAGGGTCTGAAACTTTTACCACAAAAATTAAAGTTTTTTCACTCTCTATAACATATTGTGAAATTTAATTTGGACCTTCGTAGCCCGAGATTTAGCATTTATCCCTAGGTGTCCTGTTTAGGGATCAATCCTAGAAGAGGCTGGAAGCCTAATTTGGAGGAATCATATCTCCCATATTGTAGCGAATCCGAGGCTGAAATTTTTACAGAGGGTACATTAGGATTTCATCTTTGGACTATGAAAATTTTGGCCCCTGAGACTTCTTCAATCCCAAGATATATAGAATTTATTAAAACTACCCGTTTTAGTATTTTAGGTTTTTTTAAAGGCCCGGGGTCAAACTAGGGTTTGAATTTCCCGGAGTTTTACTCAACCAAAAATTTCAACCTTGATCTCTAAACTTCGATTTCGATGAGGAGAGAAATCCTATGCTGGGCTCACTCAAAAATTCCTCTTATGTAAAAAGCCCTAATTTCCCACAGCAAAAACTGAAAATGCCCGAAATCAAATTCTGTTTCGACAGAAAGATGCACCCTTCAATGGAGAGTTAGACTAGCCTCCTTTTGCTGATGATCTATGGAGAGAGACCCAAAAAGTAAGAATCCCCAGCTTCTGCAGCTGCATAGTGTCTTCTTCTCAGGTTAGCTCTGATACAATGTTAGATTTTTATCATTTAAGGAATATGATCCTAGGATCTTAGCTGAGAGAATAACATGCACAGCAATAATCACATGAGATAAGAGACAAAGAATTTTCCTCGGGGAAACCATAAAAGAGAAAAACCCACAAATTCCTCAGAGATAGAATGAGCACCAATGGCAGCAGTAAAACCCAAAGATAGAAGAGATGATCTCCAACAGTTGTTATCTCTCTCACTTGTGTGAGCACTTCCTCTCTCACTCATGCGCCCTAGTTGAGTGAGTGTATGTGAAAAATAGAGAGTCACACTCTCTATTTATACTATTTTTCGACTTAACAATTACTTACCAGGTCCAATATCTCTAGGAGAGTCTAATAACCCTAGTGCCCCTCAACTGGGGGACTTATCCCCCTTGATCAACAAGGAGGGTTAGTAAGAGTTTAATAATGAAATTTGATACAGGAGGATATTGGTGGCTACCAACCTATTCCACTTGGACCCCCACCATTGTTTTTTTTATTTTTCCAGTTTCCTTAATTGTTGCACAATTTACTATTTTTGGCAATTTTCGGGTCCTAAAATTTCGGAGTCGTTTTGAGGCCCTAAACGACATTTTTTCGGCATCGAATGTCGAGAAAATATGACTACATTCTGGATTGAATATTTGTTGTTTATGGATGTAGTTCTTGAATATATCTTTCTAATGATGTATCATGCACGTCAAATGGAGGTAGTATGCCAAAGTTACGACCCCTGGAAATTGATGTACCAAGTTACGCAACGGGGCCCACATTCTGGCGTTTCAACTCCTAGGGTTAGGTTTTTGGATGTGTAGGGTTTCCATTGTTTCTCAATAATATATAGGCCTTCGAGCCTCATTGTAACACAGAGTTCAGAGGCATGTAGCCACAAGATTTCTTCTCAGAGATAAGCTACCAGCACTCTAGCTAGTTTATTTCCATTCTGTATGTAAACAAGTTTCAGTTCTTTGATTAATGAAATGAAGTGTTATTTCCACTGCATCTTTGTTTCTATGGTTATTTGTATATTCTGTTGTGTTCCTGCATAAATTTGGATCAATGGTATCAGAGAAATCTGCTCTTTCTCGGTCATTCTTTGCATGTCCCCAAGGAGGGTGGGGTATAAAGAGTTACGGCTCTATCTGGTTGAACCTTTGCAAGATCAGCCTCGCAAATACTAACAACCGCCCATGGGGGACAAAAAGAAAGATGAGGGCACAGAAGATCCTATCAAAATGTTGGTCAAGGAGGCCCTTGAAAAACAAAGGAATGCAATGATGGATAACTTCGCCTAGATCCCTCAATGACTTCCCACTAGCGGCGCATCTGCATCTAGAAGCTACTCTGGAGGTGCAACCCCTTTTACGGTACAAGTAAACTTTAACATTCCCATATTTGAAGGCCGAATAGATGCAGACGTTGTAGATAGATGGTTGAATCTATTAGAAGGATATTTCTTGGTTCATGAATTTTTCAACCGGGAAAATATTACTTTTTCACTACTCAAAGTCGCCCCCCATGTCAAGGATTGGTGCGAAACCTACTATGAGAGAAAGGATGAGGAGGAACCCTCTCTATTCTCCGTCGTACCCACTTGGAATTATTTTTGAGATGCCATAAACGGACAATATTATCCCGTGGGGAGCTATGAGGACAAGTACATACAATGGACTACGCTGTGGCAACAAAGAGATCAAGATGTGCATGAACTGACGAATATGTTCCATACCATGTGCACCAAGTTGGGTATCAAAGATTCAGAGAAAAATTTGGTTCTGAAGTACCGCAGTTGTCTACACAGATACATTTAGGAGGAAATGGAGTTCCTCGACATCTCCTCGCTTGGTATGGAATACCAGTATACTACCAAAATTGAGAAAAAATTCAAATAGAAAAAGCGAGACTTTGGATCTGCGAATCAGAAGCAAGCAAAAGGTGCCCCCAAACCGCAGAACCAAGGACACAGCCAAGGCATAACAACTCAAGACAACTTGCCAAAGCCGCAAGCAAAGATCAACACTGCGAAGCCGAAGAAGGAAGCGGGAAAGTGGTGCGAGTTTCATAAGATCCCTACTCACAACATGAGTGTCAGGCCAAACAGTCACTGGTGTCCGAGATAAAGGCTTCTGAATTAGATGCATACTTTGACACTAAATCAGAACCCGAGAAGGGGAATGACAAAGGAAAGAAAATTATCGATGCAAAGCCTAATGCCACCATTTCCACCATGAAGATCCAAAAGAAAGAACTAGAAGATTCAAAGGAGGAGGAGCATATTTTCCACTCCCATATGTGGGTAAAGGGTTCCCCACTACAGTTCATTGTCGATAGTGGGAGCCAAAAGAACCTCATTTCAGCAGAGGTCATGAAGTGGTTGGGCTTGCCGACCATGGCACACCCACAGCCGTACACCATCGGGTGACTTCACCAAGGACGGGATCTTCGTGTCAGCCAGCAGTGTCGCCTTCCCTACAGCATCAAGCCCTTCATCGATGAGGTATTATGTGATATTTCTCCTCTTGATGTTTGTGATGTATTATTAGGTAAACCATACTTATGGAAGCGACATGCTCTGTATGAGTCCCGGCCTCGCGCTATTATTTTTACTTTGGGAAATAAGTTGTATAGGATACCAGAGGTACCACCTCCTACCACTATCTCTTTGGTTATTGCAAAACAATGCAGTAAGCTCATTTCCAAAACTGGGAAATTTGTTTTCTTGATGATCTACCCTTAGGGCAAGAAGAAGATCATAGCCACGACCTCTAGACACAGCCCCTTCGCACGACAAAAAAAAATGGACAAGGTCATGGAGGGGTACTGAGACATATTCACCTCACCCACAAGGGTGCCTCTACACTGTCAGGTCAAGCACCCCATCGATTTGACCCTAGGTGTGCCACTGCCTAATGGACCGATCTATCGATGCTCTATTATGGAGAATGATGAAATAAAGAGGCAAATTCAAGAGCTGCTCCAGAAGGGTCACATCCGGCCAAGTTCACCGCCCTATGGGAGCCCGATCATGTTGGTACAGAAGAAGGATGGGACTTGGAGACTCGGTATTGACTATCGGGCGTTGAACAAGATCACTGTCTGGAATAGGTACTCGATCCCATGGATTGATGTCCTCCTGGACCAACTTAAAGGGGCAAAATATTTTAGCAAGATTGACTTAAATTTCGAGTATCACCAGGTATCGATCGAACCGATCGATGTGTGGAATACTGCCTTCAAAGCCAAGGAGGGCCTTTTCGAATGGTTGGTCATGCCTTTTGGGCTACTAAATGCTCCCACAACCTTCATGAGACTGATGGACGACATATTGCATCCATTCACCAACTCATTTGTATTAGTGTGCTTGGATGACATCCTGATATTTAGTTGGACTTGGGAAGAGCACCTCCACCACATCCAACAAGTACTCCAAACACTGCAGAAGCACAAGTTGTGTGCCAATTTGGACAAGTGCACTTTTGGCATGACCCACGTTCAATATCTGGGATACATTATTGATGAGTTTTGGGTACATGTAGATCCAACCAAGATCCAAGTCATTTCGAATTGGCCAGCCCCAACTACTCTAACAGAGCTTTGCATCTTCATGGGTCTTGCTAATTTCTACCACAGGTTTGTGTTGGGATTCTCTCATATCACTTGGCCCTTGAGTCAATTCACCAAGGGAGGAGCAAAAGCAAAATTCTTTTGATCGAAAACTCAACACAAGGTGTTTGCAGATTTGAAACATCGCCTCTACTATGCCCCAGTGCTCACATTACTAGACTTGCAACAACCATTTGAGATTGAGACAGATTCCTCTGACTATGCTATTGGGTAAGTCCTTACTCAACAAGGGCATCTAGTGGCATATCACAATGAGACACTGTCTAACACAGTCCGCAAATATCCCACTTATGACAAAGAGATGTATTCCATTGTACAGGCATGCCGACAATGGAAGCATTACATTTTGGGGAATGAAACGATCATCCACATAGACCACCAACCCCTCTAGTTCATACAGACACAAGGGAAGTTACATAATGATCGCCATCAAAAGTGGTCCACATATCTACAACAGTTTCATTTGAACATCAAGTACAAGAAGGGAAGCACCAACAATGTTGCAGACTGCCTCAGCCGATCACTGATCGTGGCGATAACCACCGTGCTCAACTCGTGTGGGCACGAGACTTCTGATTGGCCGCTTCTATACTAGAGCGATCTAGAATTCAGCCACAAATATAGGACGCTCTTGGAGGGAAACCAAGTTCCAAATTTTCACCTCCAGGATGCACTACTATGTCACATGGGACATCTTTGTGTTCCTTCAAGCGAGCGTGCCAAGATGATTTGGGTAGCGCACTACAGTAGGGTCGCTGGGAATTTTGGGGTCGAGAAAATAGTGGTAGTATTGCAGAAGTATTTCTATTGGTCAAACCTTCAACAGGACATCGGGAAGTACATCCGATCCTACACTGCCTGCATCATTGCCAAACCATCCATCAAGAAGCAAGGCCTCTATACTCTGTTGCCTACCCCTAGTCGACCTTGGGAATCCATCTCCATGGATTACATGTCAGGCCTTCCTTCTACTAAGCACGACAATGACTGTGTGTTCGTGGTCGTCGACAGATTCTCAAAGATGGCCATAATGGCGGCCTGCAAGAAGAATATCATAGCAGAAGCCACTCCTAAACTCTTCTTTGAACGAGTGTGGGTACACATTGGGATCCCACAGTCTATAATCTCATATCGGGATAGCAGGTTCCTTAGTACATTCTAGTCTAGCCTATGGTCAATGTTAGACACTAAGCTCACAAAGTCCACAGCTTTCCATCCCCAGACTGATGGCTAGACAAAGGTCATCAACATGATGATCGTACACATTTTACGCATGTACAACTCAAAGCATCCACGCACATGGAATGAGAGCCTATCCTATGTACAACATAGCTATAACCGGGTCCTCCATAGCTCAATCGACCATAGCCCCTTTCAAGTGGGCTTGGGATTCCAGCCATTATGTCCCATTGACGTAGCCATGTCATTTGCAGCTACTCAAGCTGATTCTGCTCATCTCCAATCTGAAGTTTCCAAGGCGAACAAATTCATTGAGCGCATTCAGTACATTTTCCAATAGGTTCATGACATATTGGACAGATCCAATGCTAAGTACAAGTAGCAGCATGATCAACATCGGGTGCAACACAACTTCCAGGTGGGTGATAAAGTGTAGCTACATTTGCAGAAGGAGCGCCTTGCTGGACCCCATCGCAAGCTTCGCCCGCTCCGATATGGGCCATACACCATCACCAAGGTTGTCAGGGACAATGCCTTCGAGCTCAGTATTCCACCATTCCTTGGTCTGCACCCAGTGTTCAATGTGGATCACCTTCGGCCCTACTTTCCACCTCTACTGGACACATTAGACGTGGCAGAACAAATCACATCAACAGAGTTAAACCCCAACTGCATGGAACAAGCCACAACTGATCGGATTATGGACACACAGATCAAGAACACCTGCCAGCAAAAAATCCATCTATATCGAGTTGTCAAAGCAGGCCAACTCCTTCACCAGGGAAAGTGGCTCACCAGGGACCAAGTTCAGCAGAAGTTTCCTCATCTCATGAAGGAACTCAACGCAATGGGGACCATTGCTTCCTAAGGGGAGAGGAATGATCCAGGAGGATATTGGTGGCCACCCACCTATTCCACTTGAACCCCCACCATTGTTTCTTTCAGTTTTCCAGTTTTCTTAATTGTAGCACAATTTACTATTTTTGGCAGTTTTCGGGTCCTAAACTTTCGGAGCCGTTTTGAGGCCCTAAACGACGTTTTTTCGGCATCGAATGTCGGGCAAATATGAGCCTGTTTTGGACTTGATATTTTCTATGTATGGATGTAGTCCTTGAATAGATATTTCTAACAAAGTATCATGCACGTCAAACGGAGGTAGTATGCCAAAGTTACGACCCCGAGAAATTGATGTACCAAGTTACCCAACGGGGCCCACATTCTGGCGTTTCACCTCCTAAGGTTAGGTTTTTGGATGTGTAGGGTTTCCATTGTTTCTCAATAATATATAGGCCTTCAAGACTCATTGTAACATAGAGTTCAGAGGCATGTAGCCACCACATCTCTTCTCAAAGATAAGCTACTAGCACTCTAGCTAGTTTATTTCCATTCTGTATGTAAACAAGTTTCAGTTCTTTGATTGATGAAATGAAGTGTTATTTCCACTGCATCTTTGTTTCTATGGTTATTTGTGTATTCTGTTGCGTTCCTACATAAATTTGGATCAAAATGCTTCATTACTCAAGTGAAATTTATGTAAATCTAATTGAGCAATTCCAATAGATAAAGATTTCTCAACAAAACACATTATAAACAATGCTCATACATTTTTTTTTTGTAAATTTGTATAAATGGATTGATATTATTGGTTTAGATTTTTGTAAAAGGAAGTAGATTGAAAAACCACATACCATACCTCCTCAGATTTGAACTCATGAAAATTAAATCACTACATATATATTTATTAAAAATTGGCTCTTTATCCTTAGAAATACAAGTAAACTACACTTTCTCCCATGCATGGATCTATTGATTTAATAGGATATGTATTCATTGAAAATCTTCTCTTTATCTTTAGAACTATACGGAGATATAGTATCTTATAGAATTCTCTTTGGTCTCTCTACTAAGTCGAGTCTTCATTCTAGTCAATGTATTACTGCCAAAAACCTAATTCTCGAATTATGATTCCATATATTTATAAATAATGCTAATAATTATGAATATAAATATAAATAGTCACATAAAAAGATTGGTGGGAAGATGAAAAGAAATCACTATATACAAAGTATAAATACAAACTTTTAAATTGAATAAAATGGATTATGGAAGATGAAAAGCAACCATTATATACAAAGCATAAATAAAACTTTTAAATTGAATAAAATGAATTATGGAGATATTCAATCCTACAACAACAAAGATACATGTGTATGGCCATCTTTATTTATTTATTAATATAGATGTATAAAGGTATTTGACTAGACTTAATGGATTGAATTTACAATGATATTTTGTAAAGTCTTGACTCTTAGGGGATAAATTGAAGAAATAGGTAAGGTATGAAGTCGTCCACGTGGAAATATAGAAAATGCACATCCACCTAGCTAGCTCTAGTATGAAAGTGGGCCTATTGCATACCATAAAATCTCAAAAAAACATTGCATTAAGCATTGAACCCGGAGCTTTGGAAGCGAGAGTGGTAAGCTGCGCTCACTAAATATTGGTCAGCTCTTTAAGTAATATGTGTAAAGGTATATGCTATATTATCTCATGATGGACTTGGGACGGATGGCGATTTCTTGGAGGATAGCTGCGACTTTAATGCAGTAAATACAGAACGTATATCTGGAGACTTTTTGGTGATAATTGTTGGACATTTGGCTTGGTGTCGGAACGCATTTAATTTGACTTTTGTGATTTGATTTCTTGATAGGTACAGTTTTACACTTGGGGGATTTCAGTGTTTGACACGCAATTTGGCGGAACTTGGAACTGGTTTTGATCTTTTTTGGAGATTAATTTTTCATTCTTTTCCTCGGTCCTGGTGTCGGGGTGCTTTACTATCTGAACTGTGTGTTTATGCTGTATCATTTGGCGGACGTAACTTTTGCTGGTTTCTTCCTGGTTATACTTGGGCGATAGAGTGGAGAACGTTCTACTTGGGCATTGTTTAGTCTAGTAAAAACCCTCTCCCATTTCTTAGCCGGTGTTTTTTTCTTGGAGCATTGTGATCCCGATGGCGATTTCTTGGAGGTCAGCTGCGACTTAAATGGAGAAAATTCAGATCACATATGGAGATATTTTGGTGATGATTGCTAGACATTTGGTTTGGTGACGGAATGCAGTTATTTTGACTTTTGTGATTTGATTTTTTGATCGATAAGGGTTATACTTGGGGGATTTTAGAGTTTGACACGCAGATTGGAGGATCTTGGAACTGGTTTTGATCTTTTTTGGAGATTTATTTTCATCCATTTCCTCGGTGCTGGTGTCGGGCTGCATTATTGTCTGATCTGTGTGGTTTTGCTGGTTCTTTTGGTGGACGTTTCTAATTCTTGACGGTTTTTTCCTAGTTTTACTTGGACTTTTGGGTGGAGAACATTCTTCATACAGTTTCTTGGGCATAGTTTGTATCATTACAGGTTTGGTGTTGGGCTGGCTATTGTCTGAATTGTGTTGATTTGCTGTGTTTTTTGGCATACGTTTCCATCCTGTGGTTACTTAGGCATCAGGGTTGATTTTTTGTCTCTACAAGAGGTCCTCAGATGTCTTTGCGAGAGGTTAAAGCTTTAGCGCGCTTTCCTCATAATAATTGGGTTTTCAACTCCTCGAGGGTGATCCCTAAGAGGGTTTCTGAGGTTTGTTTGAATTCGTAGCCACTGGAGGTGGAGAGGTCGTCTACTATGAAGAAGCTTTCAGATTTTTCTTTTAATGGTTGATCTGTTAAGAAGGTGATGGATTCGGGTATTCAATTAGATGAGGCAATTGATGGAAGATTTTTGATGGGGGTTGGGAGAGAATCATCTATTAATGCCGTGAATTTTGGTCTCTCACCTGTTGTTTCTCCATTAATGGGTTAGGTGGATGTATCTGTGTTGGATACTTCTGATGTTGAAATGTCTTTGAACCCTTCTGTCTTACGAAAACCCCCTCCGATGGATAAATTCTTGAAAGACAAGGTACCTGATAGTTTAGTTGATTGCGGGGCTTCTGAATTTTATGGGGATGAAACCAGGGATGTGCCGCATCGGCACACTATTTCGAAGAAGGGTACTGGTAAGAAAATCAATAAATGTGTGCGTAAATTGCACAAACCCTTGCTTCTGGTGGTAGGTGAGTATGTTCCTTTGAATGAGATGATTCTTACCAATGCTCTCACACTCATGGGTCGGTTTGGCGGGAGAAAGATCAGTGATGAAGGTTTACATAGCTAGGTATCTGATTCTTGGCTGCGGGTGGTTAGCCTCTGTCCGAAAATTTTTATACTTCCTAGGGGATGGTTGGCATTCAAGTTTCAGAATTCAGCTGATGTGGACGTCAAACTGAAAGGTGTTTGGAAATGGGAGAATTCAGGACTCTTTCTTAAGTGCTGGATGCCTCTATTTGATCCTCGTATTGAGAGGTATGACTCTATACCCATGTGGGTAAAACTGCCCAATTTGCCATTCGAGTTCTGGTATGTGGGATTTTTTAAGATGATTGGTAATGCATTTGGGACTTTTCTTGAGGCTGATTTGTCTTTTTTAGAGAATGGTATTTTGCTGTCTGGGGAAAGTGTTGCTCCTTTTAGATATGCGTAATGGTCTTGCTGAAGACATTGTCATTCAGAAAGGAGAGACTGTATTTACCCAACCTCTAGATTATGCAGGGTTTTCCTTTTGGTGCAATCATTGTCACCATTATGGACATCTGTTAGCCCATTGTCATTTACCATTTTTGAAAAAACGTTTAGCCACTGTTCCCAAGTCCAAATTTGTTTGGCAAATCAAGAAATCTGAAGTTCCTGCTAAACTAGCCTTTTCCCATGTTGAACGAGAAGGTATTTCGCCTTTGAATTTTGTTAACTATGTTGAAAATTGTATTTTGCCTTTGATTCCTGATAACTATGTTGAAACTTTTGAATCTAATGCCGAGGAGATCTGTGATTCAACACTTAAACCTTTGAGTCTGGCTTCATTGGTAGATTTTGAGGAGGGCACCTTACTTAGTAAATATATGGAGGCAAGAGTGGAACATATGGATAATTTTACTTTGGGAGACTCCAGCCATAAGGAATTAGGGTTTATTTCCTCTATTAAGGTTTTTAAAGGAACGAGTTTTGGTTACTTCCTCAGATCTAGTTATAAGGTTTTGATGAATTTGGTCTCATCTGTTGGTTTTAGGAGACTATTGACTCCTACCAAATTGGTTGAGTTTGTGAAGGGTATTGATCATTCTGATGTTATTGGGGCACTTAGAGAAGTGGATGCCCATTGTAGGGTTTCTTTATGATTTTAATGACTCTTAATTGTAGGGGTTTAGCTAGTAAACCTAAAAAACTAGCTATCTGCAGGCTTGTGTCTGATCAGTCTGTTGATGTTCTATTTTTACAAGAAACCATGGGTGATGGGGTTCTATTTGCTGGTAATATGGAATTATTATTATCTGGTTGGACCTTTTGTTCCGGGGAGGCAAATCGAGGGGATTGCTTATGGGTTGGAGAAATCATTTTTTACTTTTCTTGAATTCCTGGGCAATGGATTCGAGATTATGTGTTGCTCTCTATTCTACTGAACTTCAAATGGATATTTGTTTTATTAATATCTATGGACCTTATGTTGAGAGGGAAGGGTTCTGGAACAATCTCCTAGATTTTATGAGTGCTAACTATACTAAGATTATCTTTGGTGGGGATCTGAATTTCTCCATCGGATTATCTGAGATTTGGGGAGATAGGGCCAGAAGTGACTGTCTGTCTTATTTTTTTGCAAAAATTTTGGATGATCATGGACTTGTGGATATAGTGCCAAATGTGATTCTACCCACCTGGACCAATAGGAGAGTGGGTAGTGAGAATATTTGTAAACGCCTTGATAGATTGATGATTTCTGTTGATCTTTTGGATTTTGAGCTCTACTTTCGCCAATGGGTGGGGTGTGGGGGGGACTCAGATCATCATCCTGTTTTTTTACAGATTTTAGGTCATGATAAGAAATTACATACTCCTTTCAATTTTAATTCACATTGGCTGGATCATGAGGATTTGGTCATTTTATTGAAAAATACTTGGAAGGTGTATGATGAGAATTCTGACTTGTCTCCTGCTTCTCAATTTTCTGCTAATCTTAAAAAGATTAAAAATGTATCTATTTGTTGGTCTATTAAGAGGAAAGAACAAGATACTAAAGATTTAGTAGAGATCGAGTTTTTATTAGAGGCTGCTTGCACCCTAATTCTTCTGATGAGGATAAGGCTTCTCTGTATGTGTTGGAATCTAGAAGGAGAAAGATTTTGTTAGATAGAGAAAATGAAGCTAGACATAAGAGTAGGGCTCTCTGGTTGCTTTGTGGTGATGATAATACCCCTTTCTTTCATAAATTTGCTAATCACAGAAAATTTATTAACTCTATATGGAAGATAGCAGATGATAGGGGTAACATTGTTGAGGGATTTGAGTCTATTGCTAGGGTGGGTCTTCATCACTTTGAAACTTTGTTTAAAGAAGATGACAATCTACATTTGCCTGAAATTCTAGAAATTCCTGATAATTTTCCTTCTGATATTTCTGAAAGTGAAAATTTAGAACTTATGATTCCTGTTACACTTGAGGAAATTCAGTCTATTTTGTCTGTCAGTAAAAATGATAAGAGCCCTGGACCTGATGGGATCCCAATGGAAGTATATAGAGAACTTTTTGATGTTTTGGGAAGTGATCTGTTAAGAGTTATTGAATATTCAAGACTTAGTGGGAAGATTCCTGCTATTTTTAATTCTACTTTTATTGCATGATTCCCAAGACTGATTCTCCTAAGTCATTTGATGACTTCCGACCAATATCTTTATGTAATTTTATATATAAGATCATTAGTAAAATCATTTATACTTGCATTAAAAAGATTTTGGGGAGAATTATATCTAAAGAATAGTTTATTTTTTGCCCGGCAGACAAATTCATGAAGCTATTGGAATTATTCAGGAAGGTCTGCATTCCATCCATTGTAAGGGTATAAAATCAGTGGTGCTTAAAATTGATTTATCTAAGGCATATGATCGTGTAAATTGGACATATTTATGGGTAATTATGTCTAAAATGGGTTTTTCAGTACCTTTTATTACTTGGGTGATGAGCCGCATTTCTTCAGTTTCATTTGTTGTACTTATTAATGGAGTGGCATCCACTTTTTTTAGATCTGGCCAGGGGCTTAGACAAGGATGCCCTTTGGCACCTTTACTTTTTTTTATTGTGGTAGAAGGCCTGAGCAGGTATATCCTTACAACTCAAAATAATGGGGCTTTTCAGGGTATCTCTTTTGGTAACAATATTATTCTATCTCATATTTTGTTTGTGGATGATATTATCTTGGTATCTGATGGCTCCGATCAGTCATTATCAACATTATATGAGGTCTTGATGGTATTTTGTAAAGCTTCTGGTATGATTATTAATGAGGACAAATCATCCTTTTATTATTCTGGATTGGAAGAATCTAAGTTGATTTCAATTCAGAACATTTTTTCTTTTAATGTTGATAAAATTGAGTATGGTATGAAATATCTTGGTTTATATCCGTTGAAAGATTGGTATTGGCTCATTACAAAAGTGGAAAATAGAACCAAGAACTGGAGTTTTAGATGGTTATCTAAGGGAGGAAAACTTGTTTTGGTAAAGTCTGTACTTGAGGCCATTCCACTTTACTGGATGCATTTTTGGATACCTGTGGGAATTCTTGAAAGAATCAGGAAGATCTGTTTCAAATTCTTATGGTTTGGCAACAATGAGGCTTCTGGTTTACCCTGGTCTTCATGGAAGGTTTTGGCCAATCCCAAATCTATGGGAGGTTGGGGCTTGAAAATACCTGCCTTATTTGCTAAATCTCTTGCTGCTAAAAGTGTGTGGAATTTGATTAATAGCATAGGACTGTGGGTGCAGATTGCAATTCAGAAATGCATTTCACCCTTATCTTTATTAGATTGGATAAGGGTTGATGTAAAGAAAAAGAAAGGTATATCCATTTGTTGGAAAGCGGTTCTTTGGTTGTTTGATCTTATTGGACAGTCACTTGTGTGGAGAATAGGGACTGGAACAGAGGTACGTATAGGCATTAACCCTTGGCTTGGGTGCAAATGGAGGCATGTTTTACCTGTTTCCATGATTGATAAACTTCATTCTGTTGGTTTTTTTGTTTTAAATGATATTGCTTGTACTGGTACAACACTACTATAGGATCAGGGCTAGCTGAATGCTGATCTTTTTTGTTTGGATGACCAGGAAATCATTATTTGGAATTCTTATGTTGCTTTGTTGACATCCAGTCATGTTAGAATTTCAACTGAGGATGATAAGCTGATTTGTAGTCTATCCAAGACAGGTAAGTACACACCCAAAGCTGGTTATTTTCATCTTATTCATGACAGGAATGAGATGGAAAGTTCCTGGTGGTGGAAGTGGTTATGGAAACTTAAATTTCCGCTAAAATAAAAAATCTATTGCTGATTTTTATTTTCAGGAAAAACACTTACATGGGATATACTGTGTAGAAAAGGTAGAGAAGGACCAGGCTGGTGCTATCTTTGCAAAATGGACTCTGAAACTAATTCTCATATTGGTTTCGAATGTTCATTCACGATGAGGGTTTGGTTAGAAATTGAGTACAAGTTAAGATATAATAATTTTTGGAATGGAATATCAGTATTAGACTGTGTTCAAAACTGGGTTTTGCATGCTGAGGCCAGGTATAGATCTTTACCTATTATTGTTTCTTGGTTCATATGGAAGGCTCGGAACCAATGCTATTTTGAAGATATTTAGCCAAAGTCTTATGTGCTAACTTCTTTATGTTTGGGTTTACTGTGTGCTTATCCTTTGGATAACAAAGCTTTGAATTTAAGAATGGTTGTCAATGAACAAGTTGATAAAGAATCACCTTGGGGGTATTTTGATGGTTCGGCAGCAGGAGTACCTCAGATATGTGGGGTAGGTGGAATATTGTATTTATTTGATGAGCACTCCTTTGCTTTTGCTGCTGGTTTGGGGATGGGCACCAACAACTTTGCTGAGCTTTTAGCCTTAAAATTGCTTATAACTTTGGCTTTAAAGCATGGGGTTTAAACTTTGCAGATTTTTGGGGATTCACAGCTGGCGATCAATTGGGTATCGGATAAGTTCAGAATTAATAATATTCTTCTTACTCAGGTCCTATAGGAGGTGATTAGAATTTCTAATTTCCTGTTTAAAGTTGATTATAATCATATTTATCGTGAAAGGAATTCTAAAGCTGATGCTTTAGCTAATGCAGGTGCTAATGTGGTGGAAGGTCATTGGAAAATTCTGGAGTTTAGAGGATCTGAAACTTATGAGACTTTTCAGATTTTCTAGTTATATGGTTGGGGGGAGATCATGAGACATTGGAGGTTTATGATAGTTTTATATGATGATCAAGTTTATTGGAAATTTTAAGAGATAGTGATACTTATGACAGTGATACTTGTGACAGTGTTACGACTTTTTTATGACAGTTTTGGGTTCTAGTGACTGTTTTTTTTACAGTTATTGGACAGATTTTGACAAGGTGATTATGGCAGTTTGTGACTGGGAGACAAGGATAGTTATGTGATAGTTTTTTTGGTAAAAATACTTAAGGACAAATTTTAAGGAGAAAGCCTTACTTGTTTTCTTTGATGATAAAGACTGAATTAGATGATATATAAATCTTACATAGTCTTTGAAAGTCTAGGATTATAGGCTATAATATGTTGATATATATAGTGTCAATACTACTTTCTGGTTTCTATTAGATATATCTATCTTTGACTGTAGTGTAAATTGCTTGGATTTTTGGTTTGGATATAATTTGATTTTTAATCAATTATTATCTATTGTAATAAGCATTTTTGTGCTGAAGAATTGAGAAAATGAACACTGATCTGTAAAAGATAGTGGATCATATGATGAATGTAATTTTGATAATAAAGTTACGATTTTTTTCTATGGAAAAAAAAATAATATTTGTAAAGTTTTTTTTTTAAATTACTTTTAATATTTGTGAAAATTCTTTTTATTTGAAATTACTTTAAAAAAATTGATAGATAGACTTTATTTATTTAATTTTTTTTTTACAATTTTTTTTAAAAGTAAAAGTTAATGGCAAATTATCTATAAATTTATTAAATATTTAAAAATATAAAATCAAGCATAATTTATCAATATTAATTTATTTTTATAATTAATTAATTTAATATTATTTTTTTTAGGGTTTTTTAATTGAAATGTATAGAATTTTTTATTGAAAGTATTTAAAGATTAGATTATTTTTTTCCATTTTGATATTTAATTAATTATTCAAAGTTTTTATTGATTATGTTAGTAATTTAATTTTATTGTATTGATTTTGACTTATCTTTATGCCAATGATTTCAAAGGATGGAAATATGATATATTGGGAGAGTTTTGATTGCTTGCTCGCTCGTTACCAAGGAGCACAAGTGATGATGAAGGTTTATATTATCAAAATTTTCATTGTTTTAGATGTGGTTAATGTTTATTAGTTCAAAATGCAAGAAATCAAAACTTTTCCAATATACCAATGATTTCATAGTTTAGTTATAGTTATTGAAATAATGAATAAAACAATATTTATTATTATTATGTAATGAGGGGAAACTGGTTGATGGGATACCGGTAAATCTAGGTGGGTGGGATTTGAACTCGTGACCTCCAATTTACAACAAGTGCCTTCATAACAATTAAACCACCAATGAACCACACCAATGCAGGCTAAAACAATATTTATTATTTGATATTTTATTAATGAGATATTATATCTATCTAAATAATTTTAAGTATTTATTTTTAAATTTGATAAATTTTTCATTTTTCATTTTTATTATTAATGATGTAATGATTAGGATAAATAATAATGAGGACAACTTAAATATAAACTCTAGTTTCATAGTATAGATGATTTTTGTTCCAGGTTTATATATTTTTATATTTTGTTGGTGTTTTGATTTTTTGGATTAATCACCAACACAATAATATTATTAAAGGTGGTTGATATATTTTGATTGATGTCAATAGTAAAAATAAGGTGGAAAATAGTGTCCATCAATATATATCAACCACATTTATAATATGGAACTATATTAGTGAAAGACCAACATGTATAAGGAGTATTAGTGGGTTTGTAAATTAAATTTATTAATTATTTTAAATTAAAATATAGGTGATATATGACTATGGTTGTTTATGTTTCATCATGGTTTACTTTGGTTGACCATGGTTGACTTACTTGACTAGAAGTAACTATGTTTGATTATTGTGACAATTTTTTACCATGGTTGACTTTAGTTGACCATGGATAATCATGTTAGACTATTGTTGACTCTAGTTAGATATATTTGACCATGTTTGACTATGGTTCACTTTGATTGAGTATGGTTGATTATGGTTTGACCATCATTAACTAAGGTTTGGAGATTAAAGGAATATAAAGTTGTAGACATTTCTTTTGTACATGTACTTGCACTATTCATTGATATGTCATTTTGCCATTGCATTAAACTAATTGGCTATTGACTTTGGCATATACCTATCGAATCACACTTTTTTTTTGAGATATTTATATTATATCATTAAAATGAAATCAAATTAACTTTCTATTGTTTTAATTTTTTTTAACATTGATATGATATCTATAATACTAATTTAATTTTTAAATTATGATCTATATTGAATGACTATAACTAAACTATGAATTGGTGTATAGAATTTTAATGATATAAAAATTTATCATTAAACTATATTTAAATTTTAAAAAAATAAACTTAATAATTAAAAATATTGACCAAAATTGAAATAATTTCCTTAATTTAATTAAGTGGAAATATTTTCTTTTAATGGAGTGGAATATGTGTACGCTCTTAAAGTGAGTAAGGGCATAGATATTTGAAAGATGTCACTTGGATTATTGGATTTGATATGATTGTTCGCTTAGACTTTGTGAAGTTTCTTCTCACTAAGGAGATGTGGTTTGAGGGTTGGAGTCATGTCAAACATATATATTCATCCCTTGTCCTTATGATCAAGTTGTGGTTGAAACGGGATGATTCCACAGGACCATGTTGTTAAACACGTGGCATTGCTAGGTGTTTCACAAAAGATCAAGTTGTGGTTGAAACGAGATGATTCCACAGGAGATTCCACAAGACCATGTTGTTAAACATGTGGCATTGCTAGATGTTTCACCAAAGATCAAGTTGTGGTTGAAACGAGATGATTCCATGGGACCAGGGTTGGAATTTCAAATGATGGACACCTGTCAAAATTGCTGGTAACAAACAAACTCTGAAACTTTTTATGTATTCTAAGCCAGATTTTGACGGTCTCGATAAAATCTTAGCTGTATTTGATGGGTAAATTGACCCATAAATAACATTTACCCGTCAAATTCCATCCCTACATCCCTACATGGGACCATGTTGTTAAACACGTGGCATTGCTAGGTGTTTCACCAAAATCATAATAATTCATGTTCCTAGGCTCAATAATAATTCAAGTTCATGTAAGTTTAGTACCTAGCCTAGCTTCTCTTTTGGCGCCTTCCATTCAGCATTCTCATTGGTTAAGATCTCGAGAAAGAATAAGCTGAGTATTATATGCGTATTAATAAGTTGTAGGTTGTTGACTATTATATGCGTATTAATAAGTTGAAGGTTGTTGATAAGGTTTAAATCACCACCATTCTCTCATAGTGTAGTGCATAAACGGCCAGCAAGAAAGGCGCTTAGAAAAATGCCTTGTTCAACATGGAACAAAAATGAACGGGAAAACACTAGCCTCGAAAAGCTATTGTTTCCTAGAGACTCATGGTAAAGAAGAAGAAAAATTCATAATGATATTAATTTTTTCATAAAATATTTTGAAAAAAAATTCATAATGATATTAAATTTTCCATAAAATATTTCGAATTTTAGAAACAAAAGTTACATATTAAAATTTCAAACCAGAGAGGCGCATCCCATAAGCCTTTGCATCCGTAGGGTTAAAATTTTTAATCTAAAAGATAGTATAGTTATAATGAAAACAAGAGAAACTCCCTCCTTTTAGTGTTAGTTTCTTTGATTTCATAAAGAAGTCTCTAATAAGTTATTTAGAATAGGGCTAGGACATAGTGGAAGCAAGAAAGCATTCGACATAATTGTTTTAAAAAACTCAAAATATCAAAGACTCTTGATATAAATAATAGACCTTGTCACTCATAGTTGTTTTAAAAAACTCAAAATGTCAAAGACTGTCTTGATGTAAATAATATACCTTGTCACTCATAGTTGTTTTAAAAAACTCATAAAAGTGGGATAACTGTAGCTAAATTCCTCGTCTATTGGTCGAGTGGAAAACCACCATGTGCCTACTTGGTTCATGGTTTACTAAGCAAGTTGTATATCTCCTTCTGTTCTCGTGGCATTCCTTCTTAGTTCATAGTTTACTAACATGGTTCTCCACTTACTATGCCCCATGTCAACTTAGTTGTTTACTCACCAGGTTCTAAACACAGTTTTTGTTTCTATCTAGCTCGCGATTTCAAACAGTACACTGAATGGTCATGTCTTGTTCACAGATTCCCGCCACCGCCCTCTACCAGAGATTGTGATATGGATATTAGGTCAGCTGGAGTTTGAGCCCCTTTGGAGCTCAGTTCTGATTTTCAGATCACTTTTGTGCATCATTTTCTCGAGGGTCACAAAATTATTTTAATTATTTTTGTGCAAATTGTCAAGGGTTATTCATTGTGGAGGAGAGGGTTCAACAGATGGGGGGAGGACTAATCTTTAGGCTTAAGGTTGAGGATATTTTCAATTTTGGAGGATTAGTTCTTGAAGATGCAGTCTGCAAACCAGGTTCTTATCATCAAGTATTATGTTAGTCTTCTTACAGTGACCTTGAGAAGGTATAGCTATCAAGTTGATCCCCTTCTTGATGTTTTGACTAGAAATAGGGACAAATACCATGAGCTTGTTCTCAACGATTGTAGGAAATCGATCAATGATGTTCTTGCAAATGAAAAAAGTGAACAAATGGTGACGAAGAAAGAATATGAGTACAATATGCATGTTTTAGCTTTTCCTATTCTGACCCCTTACAAAATTTATGCTTTCCCTTACATTGCCCCATTTTCATATGTGGTTCCAAATTGTTGTCGAATTGTGAGCTCCTTTGTTGAGGATATGATGAGTTATATATCTTATGAGGGGCATACGAACTTTTATGATGCGTCAAGAAGTATCTAAGATAAATTCTTGGCAAATGTTTTGAACAAGGCTTTGCTTAAATTGATTTGTAATGGGTGTCTCAAGTTATTCATATTGCTACGAGTATGACAGTTTGGGATCGTGCTTGTGATTGTTTCATAAGGGATGCACCCCAATTATGTGGTATTGCAACATTCTTGGTTTAATGTTGATCTCATTCCCACTAATATGTGATTAAGACTTCACAAGGTAAAACTCAAGATAACATACTAAGGATTGTCAAGTCTATGGTAGAATATTTCATGCTTTTTACTTTCTCACAAAGGGGTTGTCTTTGTATATCTCACTGCTTTTTCTACAAATGGACAAGAGATATTTGATTTCTTTTGATCAACCTTTCTATTTGGGTCTGATTAAATTTATATTAGGCATTTCCTTAAGTTACTTCTTAGGAAAGTAAGATTTTTGGGCCTATGTGAAAATTACTGACTAAATCAGATTTGGAATTTTGATCACTGCTTTGCAATTACCAACTATGAACTCTTTGCAATTAGTTTTTACTTACTATTTTGTCTTTCTATCTTTACAGGTTGAAATGGATCAAGTTGATTGATATGATAACTGGTCATTATGACTGAATGGTTTTGACATCGAATCACAAATTTTCAATATTTCCTCAATCATATATGGATTCCTGATATGATGGATTTTTTTGGAATGCTAAAATTGATTGCCTTGAGCAAAGGTATTTCTTTGTAGTTTTCCTTGTTTGATCTCCATCGGCATGGAAACAAGTTGATATAACATAATGGTAATGTAATGTCCCCCTCACCCAATCCGACTGTCAGAAGGGGACATTACGTTGATTCAGGGCCTCCAAATTCGTCCCAAATCCAGAATTATGAATTCATGACAAATAAAATACATGTGCATAACATAAATAAAAAATACATAATGGAAATAAAATCTATCCACATAGGAATACCATGCATGTGCAAGCATAAACATTATAGGAATCAACTAAATAATTTTCATATTCAAATACACAAGAATACTTATCTTTAATCAATGCAGATCCAAGTAAATGGATGTGTAAGATTGAATTTCCACCCAACCGTAGGAAATTTTTCCAACATATACTCTTTTTGCTGAGAGGCCACCCCCAAGCTAGGTTATGAGGCCACTAAGGAAACATAAACACCTACAGGATTCTCTCTCTCATCCCACAACTTGAACTGCTCTCTATACTTGGCCAAATTCTCATACAAATCTTTACAAGGATCTCACTCAACTCTCACATGCTTGGCTTCCACAATACCTTCCTCAGACAACACCCTTCTTGGAATAGGCATCCCCTTCACTGATCCATGGTTCTCTTGGGAGATCCATCTTGTTGAGTGCTTCTAGTGTGTGCATAGAAGAAGACCAACCTGCTAAATGATGTTGGAGAACGACCTGTAGCCTAAATATGTGGCTTCACAAGAATCTATGAGCATCATAACTCAATGAGAAAGGGTTCCTAGCTTTCCCAACATCTTTTCTCACTTACGAACATCAATTTTCCCTTCCAAGTTTGAAGCTCTTCCCTGAAATCGAATTTCCTGGGTTATACAAGTCATGAACAACAATACATATCTTTGGGTAATGTAGATTTGTGTGAGAGTGTGTGAGAATGAAGGTTGACTCCAAGAGGTATGAGAAAAAGGCTGACTCCACAGTATCATATTTACATAATTTTTTTCAAATACATCCAAGTCAAAAATCGGGGTATTACAGGTAAAGTATCAGGTAAATAGAATTGGGGTTTTGTTAGATTTATGTTGTTTTGGCGTGTTCATTTTTGGTTCGATCATTCCCTCCATTGATTTGATTTCTTTGGTTCGTTGACGAATCTTTGCTTAAAATCACGACCAATCTAGTTAGAAGCCAAGGATGTGCACATCATGGCCTTGACCAAGAACTTGAAAGTAGGTATGAAGAGCTTATGTCATTAGTTTCGAACCTCATACTTCCAAGTTCTCATAGTCTAGAAGGATCCCACAACTATCTTTTCGATTCGGTGGAGGTCCAATTGATAGGAAATAATCCATCGTCAGCTGCAAGGTCGTCAAAGGATTTGAACTCAATCCCCATCAACGAGGGGCAAAGCACATCTGCCACAACTTTGCATCAAGGGGATTCAAACTCGAGACACCTTGAGAATACTTCAAGAAGATTCATAGGGTTTTCATTGACTGTGTGTTCTCAAAGATTGTGTTCATTGTTTCCTTCTCCTCCTAGCCTCCTACGTCTTTTTTTTGCAGGTCTTTGAATAAGATTTTTAGAAGCTTTAGTTCCATGATATCCTCAAGTTCCAGTAAAATGAAGAAATGAGATTTCCATATTGACAACAATGAAGTCATGGTTGTTGCCATTTCTGAAAGTTGAAAATGAGGATTTGTAATGAGGATATGGGAATGCCAAAGGACGAGTTGGAATCGATGTCTACCAATGAATTTTTGGCAAATGAGTTGGATAATGTAATTTAGTCTTTGAAAAGTCAATTGTGAATATATAAGAATTTTCAAATGAGTGCATGGGGTTTATGGCTTTAGTGGGCACGCCTCATTGATTCTGATAGTGACTCTGTAGCAAGCTCTAGAAGAGCCACGAATTCACCCAATCGAAATTCATGTTTTATTTGTATGTGGATGTCAGCCAAATATCCAACTAAATTCCACAACTAAAAATCCAAAATTGATTTTCTATATAAGAGCATCTATCTCTCAAAATGAAATTATCTCTCAAAATGAAATTGAGTTAGATCATATCTCACTAGATATAGAATGTTGAGAGGCTGTGTATATTATTATCTAGCTTTGGACGATCGATTACCTTAGGAGATGAAGGACTCCATACATATGATTTTTAGTTTTCTTCGCATGGCATCAATATTATCATATCTATTATATATGGTGAACAGATACTAAGCAATATCTAGTGTTGTTTTCAATTGTTGTATGGTGAGTTGATTGAAGAGAAAACCACTTTTCCCAAGTCTTTCATATTTTCTTTGTATTTATATTGATATTAGGAAGATTACCTTGAAACAACAAACCATTGCTAGCTTTGGTATGTTTATTTTCCTTTGTGATTGAACCCAAGAGGTAGCATTTTGGGTCCATCCAAGTGTCCTTGTAAAAGACACAATCTCTTTCATCATTTAGCTCTTAGGCCCAAAAAAAAAATTAGATTCTTTCATCATTTAGCTCTTATGCCAAAAAAAAATTTAGATCAATTTAGAAGCTTGTTTGGGTAAACATTTCTAACGAAGATGAATTTTGTTATGCATGCTTTTTAGTAGAAAATCATTTTCCAAGACGGGTGTAGATTATGAGTGGAACAATTTCATCCAAACATCATTTATATTAACATTTCTCCATGTTTCGTTCCAATTATGAATTTTGGATGGAACGTTTTTACTTTTGCATTGATTATAATGGTATTTTATGTAGTATATTGTCTTATATGAAAGAAACAAATATTTGATAGGTTGATTTTCCAAGAGCCTTGGTTCCTTGAATTTGATGATTTACATTGTAAAACGTTTTGGGCATTATCCAAACACTTGTCATAATTCCTTCATGTTCTAAGTGTCCTTTTCTTATGCAAAATGATGCCCACACATAGTATAGCTCTCGAGTCATAAAATGCATGAAAGCCATTACATACATGGAGAATCAAGGATTCGTCGCCTATGGTCCAGAATTTCCCCAATACCTTTGGAGCATTTCTTTTTTCGTGATGAAATGAAAACAAACGCATCCCTTAAGCAATAACCTAATCATTTTTCCCAATTTTCCGATATCTAACTTATAATCTCCCCATGGGTGAGACTATATATATATTCAAAACGACAAAGATGGCATGAGAGACTCTAGACCCTATCTATATTAATATCTCGGCCAAGAGTCATATGCTCACATTAAGCTTACCAGTTGGATTTAAAATAAAAACCAGCTAAACTAGGAACTAGTATGATTGTTATAAATTATAACAAAATAATGTTCAGAACATTTAACTGAAACACCAAAATCAAGAAAGTTGGAAGCTTCATAGCTGCAGCAAAACGGCACTCTTTTCTGAAGCTATGATGCTCACCCCCACGTTGTTCTTTTTGGTACTGAGATGTCCAGTTTTTCGATACAGAATACACAAACCAACTTTCCTCTCTCATTTTACTTAATTTACTTCACGTTTATACCATTTTACTTAATTTACTTCACGTTTATACGACGTGTGTTATGCTCTTTTAGGTGGATGACGATTGCATGAGTAAATTGTTTGGGTGGATGACGAATGGTTGAGCAAATTGTTGATATATATACTGACCATTGTTTTGCGTCAGTCGATCGGTTCTAACAGAGCTGGAAATCAACTGTTTTTTCTGTTGCTACAAAAGAATTAGCTGGTCTATCAGCCATAGTTTAGACCTAAATCATCTCTGCCTGTAATACTCTTTATATACTGCGCCACTGGGCTGAATTGTAAATTTCAGGATCCAGAAAATATGAAGATAGAGCAGGTGTGGTTAGTCCTGAAATCAAAATCAAGTGCTCTGAAGGGAAGAGCAGCCGACGCAATGAAGAGCAAAGTTGTTGTTCTTGGGCTCATCAAGAACAAGAAGAAGAAGATATTCAGTAAAATGAAATCCCTATTTGGACATCATGAAGAGAGCCAAAGGAAATATAATTCCAGCAATAATAATATTGCATTCACGGTGTATCAAGTTTCTGACCCCGACGACGATGAGATATCTTGTGAGGTATTTGAACAATGCAAGCATCTACCCCACGCACTTCTTGAGTCTGAGACGCCGTGTGATAAGTTCCCTAGAAATTCTGTTTCTGTTACAGAGGAACATCGAACGTCTACGCGGTGGTCTATGGAGGACGAGATCGACTGTTTGGCGGAGGATTTCATTAGAAGGTTTCGCAGCCAAATGGTTTTGCAGAAACAAAATTCATTTCAACGATATCGAGAGATGTTAGAGCGAGGCGTGTGAGTTAATAGTATATTTTTATTAATGGATTTTCTGCATTGTTGGTTCTGTTATTGAACCATGGCATGTTACATGGTGATAAATTTGAAAGCAACTATGAATGTTTCATTATATAAGATTGAAACTCAGGAAAGGAAGGCTAGAAAAATTTGAAAGAATCCACCCGGACCTGACGGCGGCTGACATAGCTTTACAATTCTTTACTTACAAAAATGTAGAGTTTTTTAATTTTAAAGGAGGTTTTAATGCCAATGACACGTCATTATCATGGCCACGTACCCACCCATTGGTGGATTGCAATATTGCCTTATCTACGTTCAGTATACTTCTCCTTTTCTCGTGATGTGAAATGTTATGATTATTGCGCTACAGACTGTGCATGTAAGTATTGGAATATATTTTGATAAATCTATAAACTGGACTGTGATCTCTAAATATAATGCTACTACTTGACAAATATAATGCTAAAGGATTTCATCGGTTTTCTTCCCCATTTGAATAATTGAGACAAATTATATTATTTCCATAAGAACAGGCTGATGTTAAAGATGACAAAATATACTGAAGGCTGTGTCACATGCATGCATAAACTAAAGTGGGAAACAAATATTCTTATATAGGTAAAAATATGTGTCACATGGCTAGATAAACTAAAGTGGAATGTATAAAATACAGTAAACTAGCATAGACTCATCCTCATACTGAATCTTTTAAGCACCAAGAAGTTTGCAAATTTTTTATTTTTATCCCTTATTAAGCCTGGGGTTAAAATCGAGCTATGCTAGTTATCACTTCAAACCAAAGTTATTGGATGCTTCCAAGTCAGATTGGACTACCAAGTGCCTTTCCTCTTTGAGGAAATTGAATCAGGTAAATTATATCAATCCAAGTTTGACTAAACGACCTCATGAGTCAAGCTTGGTCTTCTATCTATAAAAGATAGAAAATATCTAGTTGAATTTTTTGTGTTAGCATGTGTCTAGCTTACGAAATGTTGGAAATATTAATCACTCGCAGATCCGTACCTGACTCTCAGCGGACTCTGTCAGAGTCTGTATCAGTCAAGACCTTGTCGGTCAGTCTGACAAGAGGGTAGAGTCCATGATTCGACAATGTAATCTAGTCGAATTTATTTATAAAGCTAAGTTGTTAGGTAGATAGTTATTACAGTATTTAATGGAGAGTCAATAGATTCATGTAGAAGCAATTTTCAGGTTACCTATAAATAGAAGAAAAAAATTGTAATTCAAGTTGGACAATAGAACTCACAAGAGAACTCTAGAGTGAGAAAAGAGAAGTTGAAGCTCAAGCTTCTGTGTATGTGATTCAGTCGAAGAGCCGAAGCTCTGTAAAAGGATTAGTCGGTGAGCCGACAAGTCTCGACAGACAAGTTTGTAATACCTTTGTTATTTCCGCATAGTTATATATATGAAATAGTTTATGGTTGAATGCATGTTTATTTGGCCGCACATTATTTCCAGATTTACTTGTGTAAATGTTGTTTACATTTACTAGTTAAGTGAAAGATCAAAGAACCCATAAATTTCTCACCGCATGAAAGTTCCAGGTTTTACGACACATTGGTCGACTCAAGTCTTCCTACATATTTGGGCATATGTTTTTATAAGTTATTTGGATTTGTTAATGTGTCCATTTTTACTTCATCTTACTCACAGGTGAAAAGCATTTGTAATTTCTTAAGTCTCTTAGACTAAGAAAAATACTCCGTAGATTTCGACCAAACCAAGTGAATCGACAAGGTCGGTTGAGTAAGCCGACTAGAGGTCGAAGAGGTCAGCTGACTTGAGAGTTCGAAGAGGTTAGCCGACTTGAGAGGTCAAAGAGGTCAGCTGACTTAGAGGTTGAAGTCGGTAGAACCGATAGGTCGAAGTAAATCAGTCGAGTCGAAAGGCCATCGGGACATAGACAAGTTTCACCCGACAAGTGAAAAAGTGAAAAAGAGGTCGACGTGAAAATATTTAATTTTAATATTAACTGAGTGGTAAACTCAAGTTTAGTCATCTTGGTTTTGGCTAACTGGTATCAGAGCAAGGTTTATATTAGAGTAAGTTTTAGGAAAGAAATCTTGTCTTAAAAGGTGGAAATTAATTTTCTAAGGAAAGTTAATTAAAAAAATAAAAAATGGCTTCCACTTTTGGTTCATTGCAAACTCCAATTTTTATAGGAAAGAATTATGAATATTGATCTTTAACAATGAAGGATTTATTCAGAGGTCAAGATGTTTGGGAGATAGTTCAGCATGGTTATGCAGAACCAGCATATAACAATCTCACACAGGTTGAGAAAGATGTATTGAGGGAACAGCGGAAAAAAGATGGAAAAGCTCTATTTTACATACATCAAGCTATGCATGAGAGCATACTCCCAAGAGTAGCAGCAAAAACTATGCTAAGCAGGCATGGGATACATTGGAGACTTCCTATCAAGGTTTAGATAAGGTAAGGACATCCAAGCTCCAGATTCTGAGAAGAGATTTTGAATCTTTGTCCATGAAAGATTTAGAGAATGTAGACACATTCTACACCAGAGTTGTTGGTTTGATAAACCAACTAAAATCTCATGGAGAAGCGATAGAAGACCAAAGGGTTGTTGAAAAAATTCTCAGAAGTCTTCCCCCAAGATTTGAAAATTTGGTTGTGACCTTAGAAGAACACACAGACATGTCGACATTTACCATTGATGAGCTGCAAGCTTCACTCATCAATCATGAACACAGTCTCAGCAGAACAAAAACATCATTGGAAGGTGCATTCGCAGCACAATCATCCATAAGTTGTGGTAGAGGCAAAGGGAGAAACAACTTCAGAGGCAGAGGAAGAAGTTCTTCAAGAGGAGGATGAGGCATAAGTCCTGCAAATGTTGGTGGTAGAGGAGATAATCAGAACCCAAGTCAGCCAAGTGGCCAGAGGTTTGATAAATAAAAATCCAATGTCATTACTATAAGAAATTTGGTCATTATGTGTATGAATGCAGGAAGAAACAATATGACCAAGGAAGGCAAAGCCCAAATCAGTCGACCAACACCAACACTTCGAGAAGTGCAATGTTAATGGCATCGGCATCTCCACTTCAATGCCACATTATTCAAGAAAGTCCACATGACATATGGTACTTAAATTCAGGATGCAACAACCACATGACTGGTAATTTAAATTTGTTTTCTAGTCTAGACAATTCAGTTAAAACTGATGTTACACTTGGAAACAATGTGCAAGTTACTATTTTAGGAAAAGGCACTATTGATATTCTAACCAAACAGGGGGAGAGTAAGTATATCCCTAATATCTATCATGTCGAAGGTCTGAAACATAATTTGTTAAGCTTTGGACAGCTGATACAAAAAGGATACAGAGTCTACATGGAAGATGATCACTGTGTGATCAAAGACAAGCATCCAAGCGACTAGGTGATAGAAAAAGTGCCAATGACAAGCAATCGCTTGTTTCGATTGAGGATAGTTACCGACATGAAAGGGAAGACAAACATAGGAGCTGCATTCAAGGCAGAAAGTGAAGAAACAGTCAAAATTCTCGACAAGAAAGAAAATGGCAGTGCTAATTTGCAAGTTGCATTTCAGATAGAAGTTCAGGATCAATCTTGGTTATGGCATTTCAGATTGGGACATCTGAATTTTGGTGGGCTAAAGCTACTACACACAAAAAATATGGTGAAAGGATTGCCATTGATTGACAGACCAGAACGGGTTTGTGAAGACTGCATTTTTTGGAAAGCAACATAGAGACACTTTTCCAGTCAAAAAGTCCTATAGAGCATGCACACCACTTGAAATTGTGCACTCTAATATTTGTGGTCTAATGCAGACATCATCCATTGGTGGCTGCAAGTATTTTCTAACTTTTATTGATGACTACTCAAGAAAAGCATGGGTATACTTTTTGAAACATAAATCTGATGCATTCCGAGTTATTTTTCAGCAGTTCAAGGCACTCGCGGAGAACCAGAGTGGACATCACATCAAGATATTAAGGACCGACAGAGGAGGTGAATATGTTTCAAATGAATTTCTAAACTTTTGCAAGACCCATGGCATACAAAAACAATTCAATGCATAGTATACACCTCAACAGAATGGTATTTCCGAAAGAAAGAACAGAACCATCATGGAGATGGCAGGCAGCGTGTTGGCAGCCAAGCATTTTCCAAATGAGTATTGGGGTGAAGCAGTCGCAACTACCGTTTACATTATGAACCAGTGTCCGAAAAAGAGTGTGAAGAACAAAGTTCCCCAAGAAGCATGGACAGATATGAATGACAATGTTTCCGATTTAAAAGTTTTTGGTTGTGTTGCATATGCTCATGTTCCAGATGAGCTAAGAAGGAAGCTAGAAAAGAAGGGACAAAAATGTATTTTTATCGGTTATTCTGAAGACACAAAAACATACAAGTTGTATGATCCTGTCACAAGGAAAGTGATAATCAGTTGAGATGTTCATTTTATCGAGAATGAATCATGGGATGGAACTGTCGACATAAATGTCAAGATTGTGTCGAATGTCGACAATGATGATATGGAAAAGGAAGTGGTTCAAAGACCACATGTAAGTCAATCAGTCGCAGCACCTTCGAATCCCATGACACCATGACATGGTTCAGCACAAGGACCATCGACACAAGTAGCAGCTCAAGCTACACTGACAAGCACACCAAGAGGACAGCAGACTCCATCAAGCATTTCATCGAGGTCGACATCGATAGAACCGGTAAAGGCAAGAAGTATGTGAGAGATATATGATGCTGGTACACCTAATTCATTCTCTCTCTTTGCATTAGTTTCTCCTATATATGATCCACAAACATTTGAAGAAGCCGTTGAAGAAGAATTATGGGCACAAGCCATGGATGAAGAAATAGAATGCATTGAGAAGAACCAGACATGGGAGCTGGTTGATGTACCAAAAGACAAAGATGTAATCAGTGTCAAATGGATTTACAAGACAAAGAAAGATGTTGATGGGAATGTGCAAAAGCACAAAGCAAGATTTGTAGCAAGAGGTTTCACACAGCAACCCGGCATAGACATCAATGAAATGTTTGCACCTGTTGCATGCATGGATACAGTCAGAACAGTTTTGGCCATAGCTGCACAAAACAAATGGCCTGTTCATCAACTAGATGTCAAGTCGGCATTCTTAAATGGCTATCTAGAAGAGGAAGTATATGTGGAACAACCACAAGGGTATGAAGTTCCAGGTCAAGAACATTAAGTGTACAAATTGAAAAAGGCACTCTATGGGTTGAAGCAAGCTCCTAGAGCTTGGTACAGTCGGATTGATTCCTATCTCATTGAAAATGGATTTCACAGAAGTGAAAGTGAGCTGACATTGTACACTAAAGTGAATGAGCAAGGTAAGATGTTAATTGTCTGCTTGCATGTAGATGATTTAATATTTAATGGTGATTTTGACACAAAATATTTTAAAGCAGTCATGGAAAGTGAATTTGAAATGACTGATATGGGGCTTATGAAGTTTTTTTTATGGGAATTGAAGTTCAGCAGTATGAAAGTTGTATTTTTATATCACAGTTTAAGTATGCAAGTGAAGTTTTAAAAAGATTTAACATGTCTAATTTCAAGACAGCTCCAACACCAGTGATAACAGGTTTAAAATTGAGCAAAGATGATGAAGGATCCACTATCAATCCTACGCTGTTCAAAAGGCTTGTTGGCAGCCTTATGTATTTGACAGCGACAAGACCAAACATTATGTATGGTGTAAGTCTGATCTCAAGGTTCATGGAGTCACCAAAAGACTCTCATTGGTAAGCATGTAAACAAATTCTGAGGTATGTAAGTGACACAAAATACCTTGACATTATGTATTCAACCTCAAAAAAATTTAAACTCATTGGTTACACTGACAGTGACAATGGAGGCAGCATAGATGACAAAAAAAGCACATCTGGGTACACATTTCATTTTGGTATAGGTGTTGTTTCATGGGCTTCAAAGAAACAACCCATAGTAACTTTGTCTTCAGCTGAAGCAGAGTATGTTGCAGCGACAAGTGCTGCATGTCAAGCTATCTAGATGAGGAGAGTGTTAAAATACTTGTCACATAACCATCAAGAACTGCCAACCATCTTCTTGCGACAACAATTCAGCCATAGCATTATCAAAGAATCATGTGTTCCACAAGAGAAACAAGCACATCGATGCAAGGTTTCATTTCATAAGAGAGTTGGTGAACACCAAAGAAATTTGTTTGGAATTCTACAGGTCTGAAGATCAACTTCCAGACATCTTTACAAAGCCACTGGCAAATGATACTTTCCAGTATCTACATAGTTATCTTGGAATGACAAGTTTTCCACAGTGAACTCTATCATAAACAGAGCATGTCTAAGCTCTGAAACATTTTGTAAATTTTGTTCTTTAAAGATGCCCATTTGCTCATTATTAAGGGGGAGTGTTGGAAATGTTAATCACTCGCAGATCCATACCTGACTCTCCGTCGACTCTATCAGAGTTTGTATCAGTCAAGATCTTGTCAGTTAGTCTGACAAGAGGGTAGATTCCACGATTCGGCAATGTAATCTAGTCGAATTTATTTCTGAAGCTAAGTTGTTAGGTAGATAGTTATTACAATATTTAATGGAGAGTCAGTCGATTCATGTAGAAGCAATTTTCAGGTTTCCTATAAATAGAAGAAGCAAATTGTAATTCAAGTTGGACAATAGAACTCACGAGAGAACTCCAGAGTGAGGAAAGAGAAGTTGAAGCTCAAGATTTTATGTATGTGATTCACTCGAAGAGCCGAAGCTCTGTAAAAGGATCAGTCGGTGAGCCGACAAGTCTGGACAGACAAGTTTGTAATAGATTTGTTATTTCCGCATAGTTATATATATGAAATAGTTTATGGTTGAATGCATGTTTATTTGGCCGCACATTATTTCCAGATTTACTTGTGTAAATGTTTTTTACATTTACCAGTTAAGTGAAATATCAAAGAACCCATAAATTTCTCACCGCATGAAAGTTCCAGGTTTTACGGTGCATTGGCCGACTCAAGTCTTCCTACATATTTGGGGATATGTTTTTATAAGTTATTTGGATTTGTTAATGTGTCCGTTTTTACTTCATCTTACTCACAGGTGAAAATCATTTGTAATTTCTTAAGTTTCTTAGACTAAGAAAAATACTCTGTAGATTTTGACCAAACCAAGTGAACCGACAAGGTCGGTTGAGTAAGACGACTAGAGGTTGAAGAGGTCAGCTGACTTGAGAGGTCAAAGAGGTCAGCCGACTTGAGAGGTCAAAGAGGTAAGCCGACTTAGAGGTCGAAGTCAGTAGAACCAACAGGTCGAAGTAAATCAGTTGGGTCGAAAGGCCGACCAAAGTTGATAGACTTGTCTAGTTGGGAGATAGACAAGTTTCACTCGACAAGTGAAAAAGTGAAAAAGAGGTCGACGTGAAAATATTTAATTTTAATATTAACTGAGCGGTAAACTCAAGTTTAGTCGACTTGGTTTTTGATAACACAAAAAAGATGTTCTAATCGAATATTTAAAAAAAATTATATATTAATGCCCACATATGATCAAAGTAGTTCAATAAGACTTGAAATTACTTGGAGCCAAATAAAGATGAATTTGTGCTTTAATCGAATAAAAATAAATAAATTATATATTAATGTCCACATATGATCAAAGTAGGTCAATAAGACTTGAAATTACATGGAGCCAAATAGAGATGAATTGGGATAGAAATAACTTTATGAAGAATGCTAGGCACTCGTAACGTGCAAAGGACCAATGGTGTTGGGTCAACATCACCTAGAAACACATATTTCCAAAATATTGTTATAAAGCAGTTGATGTCAAGTTCACCATACAAAGTACCAACTCTCCTGAGCATACTTGCAGCTCCATAAGATATGGTTAATGGTTCTGATCTCTACACATTGTAGAGAAAATTCATTTTCGAAGCCTGTCCAATACATTAATCCTTAGAGATCAAACCTTGTCCATGCGAATAGCTTGGAAGGAGAATTTATACATGTCTTAACATATAATCGTTTCACATCATCTTTAAATATTCTATAACTTGTAAAATTTATCTTAATTGATCGGCAGTAAGAAGTGGATCTTAGGAATTTAGAATACTTTTGGGGATATTTATGTTAATGTAAAAGTGTCTGATAAAAAATAATGGGTGGCATGATTAGTCTAAAGTTTTAGACTTCTCGAGGATTCTTTTTTATTTGCTTTTTTTTTTAATAGACTGAGCATAACTCCTTTCATATTAAGGGTTTCTTCATTCTGACAGATAAGTTACGCTGCAGATAAGTTATGCTGAACATATACAAAAAATTTAATTTTACCTACATTAGGAAATAATAGTGTTAATTATCCTCATTTATATTCTTATTTCTTCTTTGACATAATACATATATAGAAATTCCAAAAACAATTAGAAAAGAATCCTCATAATATATATGCAGAATTTCGAAAAAAAAACAAATACAAAAAGTCGGTTACATTTCAGTAAGGACAACTCTAGATAGACTATTATCTTGTGGTCAAATCTTGATCGAGTAATAGTTTTAAACTCATATTTTATATAAGGCTCATCATTGCTAAATCAAAGCCTGAGGGTATGGACACATTAAGGTAACTTATAGATTGGGGACACATCATCATCGTCTCTTGTGAGTTGGCAACTTTTATTTGGGGTTTTATCATTTTGTGTTGACAACAACAATTTCAATCTTATGCTCTATGAAATATATTACAAAAGACACTACTACCATAGTCAATCAATATTAGAATAGGTTGTTAACTGGTAATATACATAGTTTTTTAGTGTTTGGCTGGTTTTTAATGACAATATTGGGAGTTGAATTTTCTTACTCCATTCTTTAATTCATGGTCTTGATTCTTATCTGAGTTTGATGTTATCATTTTTATTTGACATTGATGTTATGATGATTATGGCATGATTTTTTTGGTCTTCTAATAAGTGTTCTATTGACTATTGAACTCAGAAATAATATCTCTTGATTATATTTTTCAGGACATTTCTACTTAAAGCAAGCATATTACAAAAGTTATGTAAACTATTGTATTTAAATCAAATAAACCCTGAATTAGAGAACGTATAAGATTATCTATAAACATAATGAACATTTTTATATAGGCTGGATATATCTTTTTTTAACCAAAGTGAAGGCATAAAAGAACAATCTACATGCTAAAATTAAGCATGTTATGAATCGCTGCAATTGAAACACAAATGTACCTTCTAACTTTGCATCACATGAAAAAAAAATGAATTTAGGAATACAAGTTTGTTGCTGCCCAATACAAAAGAGGAAACAGTCGTAAAAAAAGATAACTTCAAGAACAAGTTATATTTAAGTCAAATACATTTATGTAGATGTGAGAAAATCATCAAAAAAAGCACCCTAATGAGCTGCAGAGATGACCTTGTTCAAGAAATCCACGCGGACCTACCGCCGTTTTTAATTTTAATGGCCACGTACCCACCCATTGACACTTCATTATCATGGCCACGTACCCACCCATGGGTGGATTGCAATGTTGCGTCCCTTTCTGTACATGTAAGTCTTGGAATATATGGTTTGACCACAAATATAGAGGATATTTTTGATAAATCTAGAAACTCGCCTCTGATCTAGAAATATAATGCCACTAAATAATAATTAGTTGACGACTTATTTGCAAAGGATTGATTGAGATCCATCCGTAGTCGTTTTAAATTCAAATCAGCTTTGTTTGAAAAGGAAGTTCCAAAAGTATGCGAAACATTTAAAAATTACTTGACATTTGAAACATTTAAGAATCATGTAAAATCATTTTTGTTATTACTTAATATTGGTTATCAAATTTATAAGTGATATCTCCATGCAATCGTAAAATCTATAAAAAAAATGGGAACATTACATATAGAAACATTCTTGGCTACACGTGTATAATCACACTTAAAAGAGTGAACCATGAAGATCTCAAGAGCCTTGATATGATATATTTTTTATATCATGAAAGTTATAATACAAAAATAGAAGGCCCATCTATGGCCTGTCAATGTACATGTATCAAAAACATATTTGATGTACATGTGCAAACAAAAGTACATCTGTCCTGGACCATGTCCCTATACTCTAACTCCTGATTGTACATAAAAATACATATTTGTCCTGGACTAACACATCAAAAATCTAACTTTCTCTTGTTTTTCCCGGACCTTGATGCTTTTTGCCTCTGTCTATGACCACTGTGCATCTCTAGCGACTGCAAATCAATGACAATATTTCTTGATCAGGTAACTAAACTAGTACGGTCCAGCAATAAAAAAGTTTGAAAATTTAAAATATGACTCAATTGTAAATAAAACAAAGACTCACTGCATCCGTCAGGGGTATAGGTGCCTCTGGTGTCCTCCTCCTTACAGAGAATCTCTCTACAATGCTTCTTTGCGAATAAAAAAAAAATGTCAATTATCTCAAGAATTATCAATATGTACATGAATGAGAAAGTACTAATCAATTATCTAAAAAATGAACATCTCATCGAAAAAACCATTTCTGGGGGATTATGCTGGGACTCTTCAGTAGTAAGAGGAGTTGTAGGTTGAACATCAACCTTAGTTGCGTGCACTAAGGGACCAGGGTGTGGCTACATTAACCAGATTATAAAATAGTTAGACATCGTGCATGTTCATAAACAATACAAATGAAATGTACAATTACAAATATTCAAGTAGATGTACCTCAGTGTAACTTATCCCTATTGTAGATGCAGCATTGACCGCGACATCAACAATCCCACTAAGGTCTGGCACAGATGACTCTGCATCCTGATGTTGTAAACATGCAAAAATAACATTAATAAAAACTACTTGTGAAGTGAATTCATAGCTAACCAACAACTGCCATTGGAAGTGTGTAGATTACTATAGGATGAGTAGGTTGATCCTCATGCACACTCGCTCTGTTCAAGGAAGAGGGTCGTCTGGTGTAAACAACCCCCTTTTCTATGTTTGGACTATGGGGAGATCCAAACCAAACAAGTGGTGTAGGGATCTACGATGATGTCTATAGTCATAAAGTGTTACCATAGTTAGACATGGAGTTGAATGGATGGAATAATATGTACTAAAAAAATAACATGTTGTAATATACTTACCCCTACCTGGGACATATCTTCCCCATGGGAGTGACTGCTTCCATCAATTTCTTGTCCCTCTTCAGATGCTAATAGCATCTACAAGTTTAAAAATTATAAATATTAGCGATCTATAAAGGAGTGTACAATAAGAAATTTAAATAATTCAAACAAGATTCAGTCATAACCCATGTACTTACATTCTTCAAGTAATCATAAATTCCATTATTCCACCTTGGACTATGTTGCTGATATCAACGTCTCCAGCATCACGTTCTAAGTGGGGTTCCTCCAATTTCAAAGATTGTAAATATTAGACAATTTAATAAATTAATCAAGACTAACACATGCATTAACAGAATGATATTTATTAACAAAATGAGAAATTTTTAAATATTACCTCAATGGTGGTTGTTTGGGCCTCGCGTATAACCACAATGGGTGCAGTACCACCCTCGTGAGAGGCATCAATCTCCTGCAAGAGTAAATATTGCATATATTACAAATCTTTTAATATGTTACATATAGTATGGAAAAATTAAAAATTGAACAATAAAAAAGTTTTAAAACAATGTCCTTACCAGACCACCAATCATCGTAGTGGTACCATGTCTTGGTCCAAGACCATAACAGGGTCCCCCACATGATGTGCAGACGTGTGGCTCGCTTTGAGGCACATGGGATGTCAGTATATCCCTACCAATAGATGTCCCTCCACCACTAGAAGCTGGTGGTTGTACACCAGTAGAGGAAGAGGGTGCTCTCTAGTCAATAGTGGTCGTGTGTCGAGAGACCATCTCAGCTAGAGTAAAAAATGCCTCCTGTGTCTGGGAAACCATGTCATGTGCAGGAGGGATGTCTACCCTCGGTAGATGGGCATGGGGTGCAGGTATCTGTGGATTAGCATCTCTATGCCTAGCATTGGGTCAATGTTGGGGCATCCCCCTACCAACTCCATAGAAGCCCAACATGTCAAAATAGTTGACATGTTTCCCCATCACAAACTCCGCATACAATTTTTGGAGGAAGTACAACGGTACTTCCCTATTTGTTGTGAGGGGGAATGTCAAAAACCATGTACCACCTATCCATACAATTGTATTTGATGGGTGGAAAGGTGCACCACTCAATAGAAATATGTGGCATGTTGATCTCTGGAATGTCGTCCATCCCAAGCAGTCTAAACAATGAATAGATGTGTTGTTTTGTTATTCTAAGCTTTTTTACCTCGTTGTAACTTAACCCATCAGCATATTGTTGTCTTTTCCTCTCCTTGTAAGGTGTGATTCTATACAAAGCATCATTCAATCTTGTGATCGTATCAACAATAGACAACAAAGAATCTGACAAGGAGCGGCGGAGCTCATCTCCACCCCTCCAAGCAGAACTTGTTAGATTTTTATCATTCAATCTAGTATTATGATCTTAGGATATTTAACGGAGAGAATAACATCCACAGTAATAAAACACAAGATACAAGAGACGCAAAGAATTTTCCTTGGGGAAACCATAAAGGAGAAAACCCCGCAACTTCCTCAGAGATAGAATGAGCACCGATGGAAGCAGTAAAACCCGAAAACATAAAGATGATCTCCACAACTTCTATCTCTCTCTCTCACTTGAGAGAACTTCTCCTCTCTCTCTCATGCGCCCCAATGAGTGAGTGTGTGTGTGATAAATAGAGAGGCTCACTCTCTATTTATATTCTTTCGTTCACTTGAAACCCACTCCAACATGTCGGCCTCACTTAACAATTACTTACTAGAGCCGACATCTCTAGGAGTGTCTAGTAACCCTAGTGCCCCATAACTTATTGGGACTTTGCCTCCTTCGACCAACAAGGAGGGTTTCCCTTAACACAATGGTGGGGACTATTGCCCCGACTTATAATGACTCACCTAGGGTCAACTTCTCTAGGATAGTCTAACAACCCTAGGGCCCCACAACTGCGGGGACTTTAACCCTTGACAAATAGGAGGGTTACCCACAATGACTTGACATGACTTCTTTACATTATAGAAACTTCCCAGAATAAAAATCAGACTCAAATACATTACAGACACTTCCTGGAATAAACACCGGGGTACAACACATAAGATATACGGATGAATACATTCCGAAGTTACAATTACATCAACACTCCCTCTTAACTAGGAAGGTATTCTCTTGACACAATTTATTAGCACAAGTCTTGTTCTCTGTATCATCTGGATCATCAACGAGTTCTTGTCATCTTCATCTTCAGGTCATCTTCATCTAGATCTGGATCATCGCTCGATCTAGATCATCATCACTGCTGGATCATCATCAAGTCTAGATCATCACTTGATCTAGATCATCACTACTAGATCATCATCAAGTATGGATCATCACTTGATCTGGATCATCACTGCTGGATCATCATCAAGTCTAGATCATCACTTGATCTGGATCGTCACTGCTAGATCATCATCAAGTATGGATCATCACTTGATATGGATCGTCACTGTTGGATCATCATCAAGTCTAGATCATCACTTGATTTGGATCGTCATGACTGGATCATCATCAAGTTTGGATCATCACTTGATCTAGATCGTCACTGCTGGATCATCATTGAATCATCATCATCATTACTGCTTCTGCTATCTCAATCAAATGATGCTATCTCTTCATTCTTCTCGTCACAGGAATTTCTATAGATCCAGCCCTTTTTCATGCTGGTTGTATGCCTACCCTTCATGTAGGTCTTCATCAGCGCTTATATCTAACCCTGGGTCAGAATGGCTTGCCCAGCTCTTACATATGACCTCATCTTGTCAAAAAGGCACACCCAACACTCACATCTGACCTCATCTTATCAGAAAGGCCTAACAATCACATTTGACCATGTGTAAACACATCGCGCCAGAATGGCTCAATGCTTACATTCGACCTCATCTTGTCGGAAAGGCTCTGCACTTACATTTGACCCTATCTTGTCAGAAAGGCACAGCACTCACATCTGACCATGTGTAAACACATCGCGCTAGAATGGCTCAGCACTTATATCTGACCTCATCCTGTCATAAAGGCTCTACACTTACATTCGACTATGTGTGAACACATCGCATCAAAAGGGCTCTTAGTCCCAGACTAAGGATTCTTGGTAACTGACTAGGTGCCTCCATTCTCCTAGAGAATGGAATCATCCCTTATATCTGATCAAGTGGGATACATCCCTTAGTCACATCAGAATGGCCATATGCTCACATCTGATCATGTAAGACTACATTGTATAGTCATATCAAAATGGCCCTCAATCCCAGACTGAGTATTCCTGGTAACTGACCAAGTGCCTCCATTCAAAGAATGGCATTCATCCCTTATATCTGATCATGTAGGAACCAATCCTACAGTCATATCAGAATGGCTCAGCACTCACATCTGACATGGAAGGAACCAAATCCTCTCACCATGATAAAATGACTCTAGGTCTCATCATTTTCCCTTGGAGGGAACCTCAATCTGGAGAACACCAATATTCTTCACTTTGGCCATTTCTAGCATAGAATCACATCAGGGTTGATTACGTCCAAGGATAACCTGTGAGCCTTGCCAGGACTTATGCTCAGACAACCTGTCTCATCAACTATGCTAGAAATCCCTTTTTCGAGAGATCTCGATCTGGATCACTGCTCCTCTCTGCATCATACAAATATTCAAGTCAGATCAACCAAATCAAATAGTAGTTTTCAAAAGAAACATACCACCTCCCAAATAGCAAGTGGCAACATCTTTTGCCTCAACTATACTCAGCACCATGTAGGACTCCATCCTGCCAAACCAAGAGATCACACTTGATCCCATACTGAAGTAGCACCTCGAAGTGATCTTCCTATCAATGGCACTGCCTACCCAATACGAATCCACATAATCTTTTGATTTGCCTCATACTTGAGCCCATAATCAACTATACCCTTCAAGTACCTCACTGCATGCTTTGCAACCATTAGGTGAACATGTCTCAATGTGTTCACAACAAAGAAAATATCTGGTCTCGTATTCATCAGGTACATCAAGGAACAAATCATCTGACGATACATCGTGGCATCAATCGTCTCTGATGAAGCAACAGTTAATAGCTTCAGCTTCGATGCCATAGGTGTGGTCATGATCTTGCAGTCCATCATCCTGAACCTCTTCAGGATGTCTACTGCATACCTCCCTTGTCCACACCTCCATGCCAAGAACGTAGTGCATCGACAGATAACAGGAGCATCACTGGTCTTCCGCCTTCAACCTTGAAGCAAAGGTTGGAATCCACTTTACTCTCAGTAAATCCTAGAGTCGTCAGTAATCTATCCATCATGTTGTACCATGTCGAACCTTAGGATCTTCTGCAGTCACTCCCTCTAAAGCGGAGCATCATACTCCCTCTGTCTTTCGTACTCTATGCACTGAAACATTATGTACTAGAGTGACAAGTAGTTTCCTCTGCTACTAACATTCTATGTATCCATCTAGGATCACTAGATACCAAGATCCTCTATCTTGAACTTTTTCAAAAGTTCTTCTCGTACCCATCTGTGAGCTTGTCATCCTCTATCAACATTGTATCAAAGGTTCAGATCTTCATCAAGCTCCTCATGTATGTGTTATCCCATGGGTGTCTTCTGATCTCGTACAAGGCCTTATTTCATTCGCACACATGATTCTTCCTGTCATGTGTATTTCTAGTGGCTGCAAATGTCTCTTCGTAGTCTATGCCTCGTGCTACAAATCTTGCCTTGTATCCCATGATGTTTCCATCTACTGCATGATGGAACAATGAACTTCTCTTCATGTATCGATACTACATCCTAGACATCATTCTTCTTGAACCTTTCTTCTTGGTTACTTCTTCATGTCTGGAAGGTTCTGCATCAATGATGTCGTTGCATTCATCTTATTATTATTCATCTTGAACTGTCGTCAGTTGTTCTTCGGAACAAGTCTCATTCTTCTTTGCTTGTAGGTGATTTTACATGATATTTCCTACAAGTCAAATGCATTAGTTGTATGTTTAGAAACATTTCATAAGGTATATTCATAATGGCAAATTCTTATGCATAAATATATTATCATGCAACTATTTTATCCAATACAACATCCATCCATATCTCATGGAAACTTTCTAGATGCCTTCCACCTCTACCAGGACAACATTGAGATTGTGTACTAATCCAATATGTCAGCAAAGAGGTTTCATTTTAGATAAGTAGCAATGGAGAGTTGTATAGCACCATGAGCTACTTACCCATCACATGCATATTAGTAGTATACTGTCATTAATGCAAACATTCTATCATGCATAATACATCAACTGACTATAAACAAATGCATAATCAAAACAATATCATGAAATGACAATTGAATACTTATCTTTATTTGTTTCGTGGGTAGACTCATTCTTGGGCATTCAACTTCATCGCATTCTTTTGATGGTGAGATCAGTATTAGACTATGTTTAGAACTGGGTTTTGCATGCTGAGGCCAGGTATAGATCTTTACCTGTTATTGTTTCTTGGTTCATATGGAAGGCTCGGAATCAATGTTGTTTTGAAGATATTTAGCCAAAGTCTTATGTGGTAACTTCTTTATGTTTGGGTTTACTGTGTGCTTATCCTTTGGATAACAGAGCTTTGAATTTAAGAATGGTTGTCAATGAACAAATTGACAAATTTATTTCTGAAGCTAAGTTGTTAGGTAGATAGTTATTACAGTCTTTAATGGAGAGTCAATCGATTCATGTAGAAGCAATTTTCAGGTTGCCTATAAATAGAAGAAGCAAATTGTAAGTCAAGTTGGACAATAGAAATCACGAGAGTAATCCAGAGTGAGGAAAGAGAAGTTGAAGCTCAAGCTTCTATGTATGTGATTCACTCGAAGAGCCGAAGCTCTGTAAAAGGATCAGTCGGTGAGCCGACAAGTCTGGATAGACAAGTTTGTAATACCTTTGTTATTTCCACATAGTTATATATATGAAATAGTTTATGGTTCAATGCATGTTTATTTGGCCACACATTATTTCCAAATTTACTTGTGTAAATGTTGTTTACATTTACCAGTTAAGTGAAAGATCAAAGAACCCATAAATTTCTCACCGTGTGAAAGTTCCAGGTTTACGGCACATTGGTCGACTCAAGTCTTCCTACATATTTGGGCATATGTTTTTATAAGTTATTTGGATTTGTTAATGTGTCCATTTTTACTTCATCTTACTCACAGGTGAAAAGCATTTGTAATTTCTTAAGTTTCTTAGACTAAGAAAAATACTATGTAGATTTCAACCAAACCAAGTGAACCGACAAGGTCGGTTGAGTAAGCCGACTAGAGGTTGAAGAGGTCAGCCGACTTGAGAGGTCGAAGAGTTCAGTCGACTTGAGAGGTCAAAGAGGTTAGCCGACTTAGAGGTCAAAGTCAGTAGAACCGAGAGGTCGAAGTAAATCAATCGGGTTGAAAGGCCAACCAAAGTTGATAGACTTGTCTAGTCGGGAGATAGACAAGTTTCACCCGACAAGTGAAAAAGTGAAAAAGAGGTCGGCATGAAAATATTTAATTTTAATATTAACTGAGCGATAAACTCAAGTTTAGTTAGCTTGGTTTTGGCTAACTGGTATCAAAGCAAGGTTTATATCAGAGTAAGTTTTAGGAAAGAAATCTTGTCTTAAAAGGTGGAAATTAATTTTCTAAGGAAAGTTAATTAAAAAAATAAAAAATGGCCTCCACTTCTGGTTCATTGCAAACTCCAATTTTTACAGGAAAGAATTATGAATATTGGTCTTTAACAATGAAGGCTTTATTTAGAGGTCAATATGTTTGGGAGATATTCTAGCATGGTTATGCAAAGCCAGTAGACATGACAGCATATAACTATCTCACACAGGCCGAGAAAGATGTCTTGAGAGAACAGAGGAAAAAAGATGGAAAAACTCTGTTTTACATAGATCAAGCTATGCATGAGAGCATACTCCCAAGAGTAGCAGCAAAAACTAATGCTAAGCAAGCATGGGATACATTGGAGACTGCCTATCAAGGTTTGGATAAGGTAAGGAAATCCAAGCTGCAGATTTTGAGAAGAGATTTTGAATCTCTGTCCATGAAAGATTCAGAGAATGTAGACACATTCTACACCAGAGTTTTTGGTTTGATAAACCAACTGAAATCTCATGGAGAAGCCATAGAATACCGAAGGGTTGTTGAAAAAATTCTCAGAAGTCTTCCCCCAAGATTTGAAAATTTGGTTGTGACCTTAGAAGAACACACAGACATGTCGACATTTACCATTGATGAGCTGCAAGCTTCACTCATCAATCATGAACACAGACTCAGCAGAACACAAACATCATTGGAAGCTGCATTCACAGCACAATCATCCATAAGTCGTGGTAGACGCAAGGGGAGAAACAACTTCAAAGGCAGAGGAAGAAGTTCTTCAAGAGGAGGATGAGGAAAAAGTCCTGCAAATGTCGGTGGCAGAGAAGATAATAAGAACCCAAGTCAGCCAAGTGACCAGAGGTTTGATAAATAAAAAATCCAATGTCATTACTGTAAGAAATTTGGTCATTATGCATATGAATGCAGGAAGAAACAATATGACCAAGGAAGGCAAATCCCAAATCAGTCGACCAACACCAGGACTTCGACAAGTGCAATGTTAATGGCATCGACATCTCCACTTGAATGCAATGTTATTCAAGAAAGTCCACATGACATATGGTACTTAGATTTAGGATGCAGCAACCACATGATTGGTAATTTAAATTTGTTTTCTAGTTTAGACAATTCAGTTAAAACTGATGTTACACTTGGAAACAATGTCCAAGTTACTATTTTAGGAAAAGGCACTATTGATATTCTAACCAAACAGGGGGAGAGTAAGTATATCCTTGATGTCTATCATGTCAAAGGTCCGCAACATAATTTTTTAAGCATTGGATAGCTGATACAAAAAGGCTATAGAGTCTACATGGAAGATGATCACTGTGTAATCAAAGACAAGCATCCAAGCGACTAGGTGATGGAAAAAGTGCCAATGACAAGCAATCGCTTGTTTCGATTGAGGATAGTTACCGACATGAAAGGGAAGACAAACACAGGAGCTGCATTCAAGGCATAAAGTGAAGAAATAGTCAAACTCCCGACAAGAAAGAAAATGGCAGCGCTAATTTGCAAGTTGCATTTCAGATAGAAGTTCAGGATGTCTCCTGGTTATGGAATTTCAGATTGGGACATCTGAATTTTGGTAGGCTGAAGCTACTGCACACAAAAAATATGGTGAAAGGATTTCCATTGATAGACAGACCAAAACGGGTTTGTGAAGGATGCATTTTTGGAAAGCAGCACAAAGAGACTTTTCCAGCCGGAAAGTCCTATAGAGCACGCACACCACTTGAAATTGTGCACTATGATATTTGTGGTCCAATGGAGACATCATCCATTGGTGGCTGCAAGTATTTTCTAACTTTTATTGATGACTACCTAAGAAAAAATGGGTATATTTTTTGAAACATAAATCTGATGCATTCAGTTATTTTCAGCAGTTCAAGGCACTCGTGGAGAACCAGAGTGGACATCACATCAAGATCTTAAGGACCGACAGAGGAGGTGAATATGTTTCAAATGAATTTCTAAACTTTTGCAAGACCCATGGCATACAAAAACAATTCACTGCACGGTATACACCTTAGCAGAATGGTATTGCCGAAAGAAAGAACAGAACCATCATGGAGATGGCATGCAGCATGTTGGCAGCCAAGAATTTTCCAAATGAATATTGGGGTGAAGCAGTCGCAACTGCCATTTACATTATGAACCGGTGTTCGACAAAGAGTGTGAAGAACAAAGTTCCCCAAGAAGCATGGACAGGTATGAATCATAGTGTTTCCCATTTAAAAGTTTTTGGTTGTGTTGCATATGCTCATGTTCCAGATGAACTCAGAAGGAAGGTAGACAAGAAGGGACATAAATGTATTTTTATCAGTTATTTTGAAGACACAAAAACATACAAGTTGTATGATCCTGTCACAAGGAAAGTGATAATCAGTTGAGATGTTCAATTTATCGAGAATGAATCATGGGATGGAACTATCGACATAAATGTCAAGATTTTGTCGAATGTCAATAATGATGATATGGAAGAGGAAGTGGTTCAAACACCACATGTAAGTCAATTGGTCACAACACCGTCAACTCCCATGACACCACGACATGGTTCAGCACAAGCACCATCGACACAAGTAGCAGCTCAAGCTACATCGACAAGCATGCCAAGAGGACAACAGACTCCATAAAGCATTTCGTCGAGGTCGACATCGACAGAACCAGTAAAGACAAGAAGTCTGCGAGAGATATATGAAGCTGGTACACCTAATTCATTCTCTCTCTTTGCATTATTTTCTCCTATATATGATCCACTAACATTTGAAGAAGTTGTTGAAGAAGAAGTATTGGCACAAGCCATAGATGAAGAAATAGAATGCATTGAGAAGAACCAGACATGGGAGCTGGTTGATGTACCAAAAGACAAAGATGTAATCAGTGTCAAATGGATTTACAAGAAAAAGCAAGATGTTGATGGGAATGTGTAAAAGCATTAAGCAAGAATTGTAGCAAGAGGATTCACACAACAACCCAGCATAGACTTCAATGAAACGTTTGCACCTGTTGCACTCATGGATACAGTCAAACAGTTTTGGCCATAGTTGCACAAAACAAATGGCCTGTTCATCAAATGGATGTCAAGTCAGTATTCTTAAATGGCTATCTAGAAGAGGAACTATATGTGGAACAACCACAAGGGTATGAATTTCCAGTTCGATTACATAAAGTGTATAGATTGAAAAAGGCACTCTATGGGTTGAAGCAAGCTCCTAGAGCTTGGTATAGTCGGATTGATTCCTATCTCACTTAAAATGGATTTCACAGAAGTGAAAGTGAGCCGACATTGTACACTAAAGTGAATGACCAAGGTAATATTTTAATTGTCTACTTGTATGTAGATGATTTAATATTTACTGGTGATTTTGGCATAAAATATTTTAAAGTAGTCATGGAAAGTGAATTTGAAATGACTGATCTGGGGCTTATGAAGTTTTTTTCTGGGAATTGAAGTTCAACAGTATGAAAGTGGTATTTTTATATCACAGTCTAAGTATGCAAGTGAAGTTTTAAAAAGATTTAACATGTCTAATTGCAAGACAGCTCCAACACCAGTGATAACAGGTTTGAAATTGAGCAAAGATGATGAAGGATCCACTGTCGATCCTACGCTGTTCGAAAGGCTTGTTGGCAGCCTTATGTATTTGACCGTTGACAAGACCAGACATTATGTATGGTGTAAGTCTGATCTCAAGGTTCATGGAGTCACCAAAAGACTCTCATTGGTAATCATGTAAAAGAATTCTGAGGTATGCAAGTGGCACAAAAGACCTTGGCATTATGTATTCAACCTCAAAAAAATTTAAACTCATTGGTTACACTGACAGTGACAATGGAGGCAGCATAGATGACAGGAAAAGCATATTTGGGTACACATTTCATTTTGGTATAGGTGTTGTTTCATGGGCTTCAAAGAAACAACCCATAGTAACTTTGTCTTCAGCTGAAGCAGAGTATGTTGCAGCGACAAGTGCTGCATGTCAAGCTGTCTGGATGAGGAGAGTGTTAAAAGACTTGTAATAGAACCATCAAGAACCGACAACCATCTTCTGTGACAACAATTCAGCCGTAGCATTATTAAATAATCATGTGTTCCACAAGAGAACCAAGCACATCGATGCAAGGTTTCATTTCATAAGAGAGTTGGTGAACAACAAAGAAATTTGTTTGGAATTTTGCAGGTCTAAAGATCAACTTGCAAACATCTTTACAAAGCCATTGGCAAAGGATACTTTCCAGTATCTACGTAGTTATCTTGGAATGACAAGTTCTCCACAGTGAACTTTGTCATAAACAGAGCATGTCTAAGCTCTGAAACATTTTGTAAATTTTGTTTTTTAAAGATCCCCATTTGCTCATAATTAAGGGGGAGTTATTGGAAATATTAATCACTCAAAGATCCATACCTGACTCTCAGCCAACTTTGTCAGAGTCTGTATCAGTCAAGATTTTGTCGGTTAGTCTGACAAGAGGGTAGAATCCACGATTTGGCAATGTAATCTAGTTGAATTTATTTCTGAAGCTAAGTTGTTAGGTAGATAGTTATTACAGTCTTTAATGGAGAGTCAGTCGATTCATGTAGAAGCAATTTTTAGGTTGCCTATAAATAGAAGAAGAAAATTGTAAGTCAAGTTGGACAATAGAACTCACGAGAGAACTCCAGAGTGAGGAAAGAGAAGTTGAAGCTCAAGCTTCTGTGTATGTGATTCAGTCGAAGAGCCAAAGCTCTGTAAAAGGATCAGTCGGTGAGACGACAAGTCTGGACAAACAAGTTTGTAATATCTTTGTTATTTCCGCATAGTTATATATATGAAATAGTTTATGGTTGAATGCATGTTTATTTGGCCTCACATTATTTCCAGATTTACTTGTGTAAATGTTGTTTACATTTACCAGTTAAATGAAAGATCAAGGAACCCATAAATTTCTCACCGCATGAAAGTTCCAGATTTTGCGGCGCATTGGTCGACTCAAGTCTTCCTACATATTTGGGGATATGTTTTTATAAGTTATTGGGATTTGTTAATGTGTCCATTTTTACTTCATCTTACTCACAGGTGAAAATCATTTGTAATTTCTTAAGTCTCTTAGAGAAAGAAAAATACTCTATAGATTTCGACCAAACCAAGTGAACCGACAAGGTCGGTTGAGTAAGCCGACTAGAGGTCGAAGAGGTCAGCCGACTTGAGAGGTCAAAGAGGTTAGCTGACTTGAGAGGTCGAAGAGGTAAGCCGACTTAGAGGTCGAAGTCAGTAGAACCAATAGGTCGAAGTAAATCAATTGGGTCGAAAGGCCGACCAAAGTTGATAGACTTGTCTAGTTAGGAGATAAACAAGTTTCACCAGACAAGTGAAAAAGAGGTCGGCGTGAAAATATTTAATTTTAATATTAACTGAGCGGTAAACTCAAGTTTAGTCGGCTTGGTTTTTGCTAACACGAAAAAAAATGTTCTAATCGAATAAAAAGAAATAAATTATATATTAATGCCCACATATGATCAAAGTAGGTCAATAAGACTTGAAATTACATGGAGCCAAATAAAGATGAATTGGTGCTTTAATCGAATAAAAATAAATAAATAATATATTAATGTCCACATATGATCAAAGTAGGTCAATAAGACTTGAAATTACATGGAGCCAAATAGAGATGAATTGGGATAGAAATAACTTTATGAAGAATTCTAGGCACTCGTAAAGTGCAAAGGACCAATGGTGTTGGGTCAACATCACCTAGAAACACATATTTCCAAAATCTTGTTATAGAGCAGTTGATGCCAAGTTCACCATACAAAGTACCAACTCTCCTGAGCATACTTGCAGCTCCATAAGATATGGTTAATGGTTCTGATCTCTACATATTGTGGAGAAAATTCATTTTCGAAGCCTGTCCAATACATTAATCCTTAGAGATCAAACCTTGTCCATGTGAATAGCTTGGAAGGAGAATTTATACATGTCTTAACATATAATCGTTTCACATAATCTTTAAATATTCTATAACTTGTAAAATTTATCTTAATTGATCGGCAGTAAGAAGTGGCTCTTAGGAATTTAGAATACTTTTGGGGATATTTACGTTAGTGTAAAAGTGTCTGATAAAAAAAATGGGTGGCATGATCAGTCTAAAGTTTTAGACTTCTCAAGGATTCTCTTTGATTTGGTTTTTTTTATAGACTGAGCATAACTCCTTTCATACTAAGGGTTTCTTCATTTTGACAGATACGTTACGCTGCAGATAAGTTATGCTGAACATATACAAAAATTTTAATTTTACCTACATTAGGAAATAATAGTGTTAATTATCCTCATTTATGTTCTTATTTCTTCTTTGACATAATACATACAGAAATTCCAAAAACAATTAGAAAAGAATCCTCATAATATATATGTAGAATTTCGAAAAAAAAACAAATATAAAAAGTCGGTTACATTTCAGTAAGGACAACTCTAGATAAGGAAGACAGATGTATTGGATGTATATGAGGATCAGCAGAAAAACATAGTCCAAACTTGTGATACCTTTTATTATATATATCAATATATATAAGACTTTTTCTTTTTGAAAAAAAAAGGACAACTCTAGATAGACTATTATCTTGTGGTCAAATCTTGATCGAGTAATAGTTTTAAACTCATATTTTATATAAGGCTCATCATTGCTAAATCAAAGCCTGAGGGTATGGACACATTAAGGTAACTTATAGATTGGGGACACATCATCGTCGTCTCTTGTGAGTTGGCAACTTTTATTTGGGGTTTTATCATTTTGTGTTGACAACAACAATTTCAATCTTATGCTCTATGAAATATAAATAATATAAAGACACTACTACCATAGTCAATCAATATTAGAATAAGTTGTTAACTGGGAATATGTTATATTTTTTTTAGTGTTTGGCTGGTTTTTAATGACAATATTGTGAGCTGAATTTTCTTACTCCATTCTTTAATTCATGGTCTTGATTCTTATCTGAGTTTGATGTTATCATTCTTATTTGACATTGATGTTATGATGATTATGATAGGATTTTTTTGGTCTTCTAATAAGTGTTGTATTGACTATTGAACTCAGAAATAATATCTCTTGATTATATTTTTAGGACATTTCTACTTAAAGCAAGCATATTGTAAAAGTTATGTAAACCATTGTATTTAAATAAAATAAACCCTGAATTAGAGAACGTATAAGATTATTTGTAAACATAATGAACATTTTTACATAGGCTGGATATATCTTTTTTTAACCAAGGTGAAGGCATGAAAGAACAATCTACTTGCTAAAAATAAGCATGTTATGAATCGCTGCAATTGAAACACAAATATACCTTCTAACTTTGCATCACATGAAAAAAAAAAGAATTTAGGATTACAAGTTTGTTGCTGCCCAATACAAAAGAGGAAACAGTCGTAAAAAACCATAACTTCAAGAACAATCAAATACATTTATGTAGATGTGAGAAAATCATCAAAAAAAAGCACCGTAATGATATGTATTGCAGTGCCAACTTGAATTGAGAGTTGACTTAAAATAGTCATAACATTAATATCATTGAGAAAGAAGTAGATTTTTTACATGGGTGCAATATTAAGAGCTGGATGGGATCGTAACATCCAGCTCCTAATATTAAGAGCTGGATGGGATCATAACATCTCGCTCCTAACATTTAGGGGTTTTTACCCTTTAACAAGTATATTGATTTTTATCATTTAAAAAAAGAAAAGAAAATCATTATTTATCTTTTTAAAATTTGATAAACCAAAGTTGATACCAAAGTGATTAAGTAAGATTGTGATTTTTTTTTTGAATTTTTGAATTATATAAATTTATGCGTACAAATAAATTAAAAACATAATTACTACAAATTCATCTTTTATTTTTTTAATAAAAACAGTTTAATCATCATTATTATCAAAATTTTAAAATATATAAATTTTATATATAAAAATAAAGTAACAACTATAATTATTATAAAATTCAAGCCAATTATAATAATTGATTATTTATTTTATTTACTTGATTTTTTTAATAAATTTTATTTTAAAATAAGTATTACCTATATAATCGTAATATCAAAAAACTTTAAATATAATTTTAACATTAAACATAATTATAAGAAGTAAGTGTCAACATTAAATTTTATAAATAATAATTATTATTATTATTATTAACATTTCTTAGCATTGTAAAAATAAATTTAAATTTTTTTTTTTAATATGTAATTATTTTTATGTAAAAAAGATAACATATATTATATTATACTTTGATATTTTAATTATTATTATTATCTTCATATTATTAAAATTTAAATACTTAAATAAAAGTATATATTTATTTGAATACTTAACAAAAATGTATATTAGATTTTAAATTTAATTCTAAGCTAGCTTTTAGCTCTTTTCTTATTGAGTATTACAATTTTTGCACTTGCCTCTTGTGTCAAGACTTAAGATTATATTTAACTACCATTTAGCTGATCTTCCTTATTCTCAAAGATATTGTTTCATTTATAGAAGTATACCATTATTGTATTCGATCCTCAACGTCCATCAAAGTTGAAATGCCAGTAATATATTGGATATTGCAATTCTTAGACTTTCATTCTACATTAATGTCAAAATGATTTCTCTTTTACGCCAATTTAGTTTATTTTCATCTTTAAAACCTCAAGGTTATGACTTCCTCTTGGGTGTTTCATAATGTCAGGTTTACAACCTCCAGAGTGAGTTTTAAATCCAAGTTCAAAGTTTATAAAGTGTTTTTATTTGAAATAGAAAAGTATTTAAGAGTATTAAGATAGTGATGTAGTGCATTCTAGAAAGGTTGAGCATATGTTTGTAATTTGCTATCATAAATATTTAGTTTAACGCTTTGGAATTTGCTATCATAAATATTCATGAATCATATATGTTATTAGGTGTCATTGGAAGTGTCCCAATGGATTCAAGGAAAGAAAACTAAGCTTAACGAATATATACTTTATTTCGAATGATCAAATCGTGATCGAATCCATCTCGACCTTAATATTTGGATTTAAAATAAAAGCCAGCTCAAGTAGGGAAATTTTATGGTTATTGCGCACTAGACTGTACATGTAAGTCTTGTTATATATGGTTTGACCACAAATATAGAGGATATTTTTGATAAATCTAGAAAGTCGCCTTCGATCTAGAAATATAATGCCACTAAATAATAATTAGTTGACGACTTATTTGCAAAGGATTGATTGAGATCCATCCGTAGTCATTTTAAATTCAAATCAGCTTTGTTTAAAAAGGAAGTTCCAGAAGTATGCGAAACATTTAAAACTTACTTGACATTTGAAACGTTTAAGAATCATGTAAAATCATTTTTGTTATTACTTAATATTGGTTCTCAAATTTATAACTGATATCTCCATGCAATCCTAAAATCTATAAAAAAAATGAGAACATTACATATAGAAACATTCTTGGCCACACGTGTATAATCACACTTAAAAGAGTGAATCATGAAGGTCTCAAGAGCCTTGATATGATATATTTTTTATATCATGAAAGTTATAATACAAAAATAAAAATCCCATCTATGGCCTCTCAATGTACATGCATCAAAAACATATTTGATGTACATGTGCAAACAAAAGTACATCTGTCTTGGACCACGCCTCTATACTCTAACTCCGGATTGTACATAAAAATACATATTTGTCCTGGACTAACACATCAAAAATCTAACTTTCTCTTGTTTTTCCTGGACCCTGATGCTTTTCGCCTCTGTCTACGGCCACTGTGCATCTCTAGTGACTGCAAATCAATGACAATATTTCTTGATCAGGTAACTGAACTAGTACTGTCCAACAATAACAAAGTTTGAAAATTTAAAATATGACTCAATTGTAAATAAAACAAAGACTCATTGCATCTGTCGGAGGTATAGGTGCCTCTGGTGTTGAGGGTATAGGTGCCTCTGGTGTCCTCCTCCTTGCAGAGAGTCTCTTTGCAATGCTTCTCTGCGAATTAAAAAAAATATGTCAATTATCTCAAGAATTATCAACATGTACATGAATGAGAAAGTACTAATCAATTATGTAAAAAATGATCATCTCACTGAAAAACCATTTCTAGGGGATTACGCTGGGACTCTTCAGTAGTAAGAGGAGTCGTAGGTTGAAAATCAACCATAGTTGCCTGCACTAATGGACCAGGGTGTGGCTACATTCACCAAATGATAAAATAGTTAGACATCGTGCATGTCCATAAACAATACAAATGAAATGTACAATTACAAATATTCAAGCAGATGTACCTCAGTGTGACTTATCCCTATTGTAGATGCAGCATTAACTGCGGCATCAACAATCCCACTAAGGTCTAGCACAGATGACTCTACATCCTGATGCTGTAAACATGCAAAAATAACATTAAGAAAAACTACTTGTGAAGTGAATTCATAGCTAACCAACAACTGCCATTGGAAGTGTGTACATTACCATATGATGAGTAGGTTGATCCTCATGCACACCCGCTCTGTTCAAGAAAGAGGGTCGTCTGGTGTAAACAACCCCCTTATCTATGTTTGGACTACGGGAAGATCCAAACCAAAGAGGCGGTGCAGGGATCTACGATGATGTCTATAGTCATAAAGTGTTACCATAGTTAGACATGGAGTTGAATGGATGGAATAATATGTACTGAAAAACTAACATGTTGTAATATACTTACCCCTGCCTGGGACATATGTCCCCCATAGGAGTGACTGCTTCCATCAATTTCTTGCCCATCTTCAGATGCTAATAGCATCTACAAGTTTAAAAATTATAAATATTAGCGATCTATAAATGAGTGTACAATAAGAAATTTAAATAATTCGAACAAGATTCAGTCATAACCCATGTACTTACATTCTTCAAGTAATCCTAAATTCCATTATTCCACCTTGGACTATGTCATTGATATCAACGTCTCCAGCATCACGTTCTAAGTGGGGTTCTTGCAACTTCAAAAATTGTAAATATTAGACAATTTAATAAATTAATCAAGACTAATACATGCATTAACAAAATGACAAATGTTTAAATATTACCTCAATGGTGGTTGTTTGGGCCTCGGGTATAATCACACCGAGTGCAGTACCACCCCCGTGAGAGGCATCAATCTCCTGCAAGAGTAAATATTGCATATATTACAAATCTTTTAATATGTTACATATAGTATGGAAAAATTAAAAATTGAACAATAACAAAGTTTTAAAACAATGTCCTTACCTGACCACCAGTCATCGTAGTGGTACCATGTCTTGGTCCATGACCATAACAGGGTCCCCCACACTATGTGGAGACTTATGGCTCGCTCTGAGGCACATGGGATGTCGGTCTATTCCCACCAATAGATGTCCCTCCACCACCAGAAGCTGGTGGTTGTACACTAGCAGAGGAAGAGGGTGCTCTCTGGTCAATAGTGGTCATGTGTCAAGAGACCATCTTAGCTAGAGTAAAAAATTCCTTCTGTGTCTGGGAAATTGTGTCATGTGCAGGAGGGATGTCTAGACTCAAGAGATGGGCACGGGGTGTAGGTATCTATGGATTGTCATCGCTATGCCTAGCATTGGGTCGGTGTTGGGGCATCCCCCTACCAACTCCCTGGAAGCCCAACATGTCAAAATAGTTGACATGTTTTCCCATCACAAACTCTGCATACAATTTTTGGAGGAAGTACAACGGTACTTCCCTATTGTTGTGAGGGGGAATGTCAAAAACCATGTACCACCTATCCATCAAATTGTCTCTAGTGGGTGGAAAGGTGCACCACTCAATAGAAATATGTGGCTTGTTGATCTCCAGAATGTCATCCATCCCAGGCAGTCTAAACAATGAATAGATGTGTTGTTTTGTTATTTTGAGCTCTTTTACCTCATTGTAACTTAACCCATCAGCATATTGTTGTCTTTTCCTCTCCTTGTAATATGTGATGCTATACAAAGCATCATTCGATATTGCGATTGTATCAACAATAGACAACAAAGAATCTGACAAGGAGCGACGAAGCTCATCTCCACCCCTCCAAGTAGAACCAATCTCTCTCAAGTGGGAAATAACCCTTAGTATCTCCGCATTGTTATCCATAGTAGCCACTGCAATCATAAATACAAATAAAATATCATTAAAAATATAAACACATGATATAATGACATCTCTAAGCACTGAAAACTGTATAACTAATGTACGACAAATAACAACATAAACTAAATCTACCATGTAAATTTAAAAATTGATCTTGAATTTTACAGTAAAATATAAACATTTAACATTTTTTCATTTCATATTTATGTCCTAAATTCAAGTATTCATTCCAATTTTTAAGTATGCATGTGTACATAAAGTGTCTTGACTGCATATGTTGATTGCGAAGCTCCTATAACTTATTTTAAGGCTTGGATTATGAAGTTTCATCGAAATTGTGAGGTGCTGACTATTACCTTTGCAGGACCAGCTCCCAGATTGCGAGTAGAGGCAAAAACTAGACCCTAGAATAGGCGGCATAATGTGTTGTTAATGAATAAAATCCCAGTATAGGCAACGATTTTGTTAGATATGTAATTATTTGTTGTAGCGTGATGTTTTTTGGACTACAAAGTCTATTTAGCACATCTTTATGGATTTTATGGTTGCAAGGGTTCCACTGGATTATATCATGTATGGTAGTATGTGATTGGCATGTTTAATCAAACACATCAACCTACCTATGTATCTTCATGTTCATAGAGTCTATTGTTGAACTTTGTTGTCTCGACCTTAACCAAAAAGTACCCTTCGTTCAACACGAAATATTTGTTAAAAGCATGGGAAGCTGCTATACCTTATTTTAACACTTGGATTATGAAGTTTAATCAAAACTCTAATGTGTTTATTGATGTTCTTGGAAGACCAACTTTGATATTTCGAATAGAGGCAAGGGATTTACCTTGTTTGTTTATGTATTTCAGGGGAATATGTGAATTCTACTTGATTTTTTTTTAGTTGTATGCAAGCTTGCAACATAATTGACAAACTTTGCATATTTGTTAATTTTTGTTTGGATTCACAATGATGCTTGCGAATATACATATATGCAAATAGTGAAGTTCATTTGTTTTATATGAGTTAATTGGGGTTTTGGTTTACATTGGGCATGTAAATTACTTATGCAAACTTGCAATGTGCTTGACAAACTTTGCATATTTGTGAATTTTGGTATGGATTCACAAGGATGCTTGTGAATATGCATATAGAAATAGTGAAATTCATTTGTTTTTTGAGTTAATTGGGGTTTAATTGGTTTCCATTGGGCATGGGAATTTTGGGTATGAATTTTGGTAAATAATCAAAATTATTTAATTTTTATGATTAAATTGGGGATTTGGTTTCCATTGGGGTTTTTGTTTCTATTGGCCATAATTTAATTTATTTTGGTTTAAAGTTTTCAATTTAGGGAAAATAAATTGATGAACAAAGAGAAAAAAACATGAAAAGAAATGAGGAAAATACCTCACAAATAGGAGGTTGATCCAAAGGTGGAGGTGGATGGCTTTGGCACACCCAAAAATGCATTCCCCCAGTCGAGGTTTTCTCCAAAGAACTCCAATAGTCGTGCGATGTGGCGAAAAATACGCGCTCGACCTATTTTTTTTTAAAAGCTTTCCAAAATGCACGTGCAATTTTGTTCACTAAAATGGAGGCGCGATTTTCTTGAATAAAATGGAGGAGCGATTTGCTTAAATAAAACGGAGGCGCGATTTGCTTAAATAAAACAGAGGCACAATTTGGTTTACTATCCTAATTGGCATGCATGTTGGCAGCCTTGGGACTAGGCTTGGCAGGTTCAGGATTGCTTGGGATGATTTCTTTTGTTTGGATCAAGAGTGATTGACTTCACTCCATCATTTCATCTAAAAGGTCCCTCAACTTCTTGCACACACCCTCAAGTAGTAGGATCAAAACTAGCATTCCCATAAAACAAAGACGCCATCAATGCCAAAGATGTATAAAATTGTTAATAACCACTGAGAATAACAACACTCATTTACTAAATTTGGAAATGAGCAATTGCAAAGCCAAAACACCAAATGAGTCATTGCAAAGCTAAAACACTAAATGAGTAATTGCATGGTTAAAACACCATGAATGATGAACACTCATTTACCAAACATGGAAAATAAGTAGTTGCATAGTTGAAACATCGAGATGACAACACCAGATGACAAGCTATCATGTAATGAACCTAAGGATGATAATATGTGGTACCTAAAATAAAAATTTGTTTCAAAAATTCTTTTTAACTTTGATGCCCTATGATGAAAGCTAGGAATATTTTTTGCAAAATTTAGAATAGTAGGAAACTACTATTATTACAAAGAGAGGAAAAATATGGCGATTCAATGAAAGCATGTATATTCAAAGATCATAAGATCCTAAAGATGGCATTGTTGGCAGATTCCATTTGACTGGTCGAGCTGGTACTCTGCTTCCACCTGAAGTTACTGTGAACTGAATTTGAACTGGCCTAGGGGTTGTAAAGAGCATGCATCCAGTGAGGGTGTGTGTATGGAGTTCATTTCAGGGTGCTTTTGGCTTTGAACTAGATATCCATCTCATAAAAAAGATGTTCCCTAAAAGAATAGATAGAACACTACCACACAAATAGTCATACAACAAAGCTTCCAATAGACCAATAGATTGATCTTGAATACAATTCCAAGCACCCCTAAATTTCAAAGGGCCATTGGATTCATCATCACCTAGAAAGAAACTTTCCAAAAATATTAAATTATAGACAAGGTTAATGCTAAGTGCTCCATACAAAGTATCAGTAATGGTGAGCACACTTTCAGATCCCGAATATATGGTGAATTGTTTCGACCTATCAACGACGCAACCAAGGATGATTTGTGAATCCCTCGCCTGAGATGACCACTCCTTAAAAGGAAATCCCTGGTAGAGCAGTGTCCATGCCCATTATAGATATCTACAACCTAAAGGAAAGCATGCAAGATCATATTGCTAGGAGAAGTTAGATATATCTTAAAATTGGTTCACTAAACCTTTACATGGTTTCTAACACGTAAAAGATATCTTAATTTAAGAAGGAGAGAGAAGTGGCCCTTTTGCATTTAGAGTATTTCTGGTGATATTTACACTAATGTAATAGTGTGTAATCTAAAAGACTTTATGAGGATTTTCCTTAATATCGCTTTTTTTTATAGACTCCGGCATAGTTCTATTCATATGAAGGGTTGCTTTGTGTTGGAAAATAAGTTAAGCTCAACAATTATTTTTTATTTCTTTGGAGAAAATTGTGTTAATAGTCCTCATATAGGTAAGGAGATGTGCCACATGCATGCATAAACTAAAGTGGGAAACACATATCCTCATATAGGTAAAAATATGTGTCACATGGCTAGATAAACTAAAGTGGAATGTATAAAATACAATAAACTAGCATATAATCATCTTCATACTGGATCTTTTAAGCACCAAGAGGTTTTCAAATGTTTTTATTTTTATCCCTTATTAGGCCCGGGGTTAAAATCGAGCTATGCTAGTTATCACTTCAAAGCAAAGTTATTGGATGCTTCCAAGTCAGATTGGACTACCAAGTGTCTTTCCTCTTTGAGGAAATTGAATCAGGTGAATTATATCAATCCAGGCTTGATTGAACGATCTCATGAGTCAAGCTTGGTCTTCTATCTATAAAAGATAGAAATAAAATATCTAATACATTTTCCCTAGTGTTCAGTGTTTCAAAATTAACAATTGCAAGTTCTTTAGTTAAGTTTAATGATATTTTAAAAACTTTTCTTTGGGTTGCTTCAGAGATTGTCATAGCATTGAAGGTTGAATTTCTTGTATTAGCATGTCTCTAGCTTGTGAAAAAGATGCTCTAACCGAATAAAAAGAAATAAATTATATATTAATGTCCACATATGATCAAAGTAGGTCAATAAGACTTGAAATTACATGGAGCCAAATAGAGATGAATTGGGATTGAAATAACTCTATGAAAAATGCTAGGCACTCGTAAAGTGAAAAGGGCCAATGGTGTTCAATCGACATCACCTAGAAACACATATTTCCAAAATCTTGTTATAAAGGAGTTGATGCCAAGTTCCCCATACAAAGTGCCAACTCTCTTGAGCATACTTGCATCTCCGTAAGATATGGTTAATGGTTCCGATCTCTACACATTGTGGAGAAGATTCATTTTCAAAGCCTGTCCAATACATTAATCCTTAGAGGTCAAACCTTGTCCATGTGAATAGCCTCAACCTGAAGGAGAACTTGGAAGTAGAATTTATACCTGTCTTAACATAATCTTTAAATATTCTATAACTTGTAAAAATTATCTTAATTAATCGGCAATAAGAAGTGGCTCTTAGGAATTTAGAATACTTTTGGGGATATTTACGTTGGTGTAAAAGTGTTGATAAAAAATAATGGGTGGCATGATTAGTCTAAAGTTTTAGACTTCTCGAGGATTCTCTTTGATTTGATTTGTTATATATATATATAGACAGACTGAGCATAACTCCTTTCATACGAAGGGTTTCTTCATTCTGATAGATAAGTTACGCCTCGGATAAGTTGTTTTGAACATATACATTTTTTTTAATTTGACCTACATTGGGAAATAATAGTGTTAATTATCTCATATGTATTCTTATTTCTTCTTTGACATAATATATGCAAAATTTCCAAAAACAATTAGAAAAGAATCCTCATAATATATATATGCAGAATTTCGAAGAAAAAAAATATACAAAAAGTCGATTACATTTCAGTAAGGACAACTCTAGATAGACTATTATCTTGTGGTCAAATCTTGATCGAGTAATAGTTTTAAACTCATATTTTATATAAGGCTCATCATTGCTTAATCAAAGCCTGAGGGTATGGACACATTAAGGTAACTTATACATTGGGGACACATCATCGTCGTCTCTTGTGAGTTGGTAACTTTTATTTGGGGTTTTATCATTTTGTATTGACAACAACAATTTCAATCTTATGGTCTATGAAATATAAATAGCACTGGTAAATTTTTACAAAAGACACTACTACCATAGTCAATCAATATTATATTTTTTAAAGTGTTTGGCTGGTTTTTTATGACAATATTGGGAGCTGAATTTTCTTACTCCATTCTTTAATTCATGGTCTTTATTTTTATCTGAGAGCAATGTTATGATAATTATGATAGGATTTTTTGGTCTTCTAATAAGTGTTCTATTGACTATTGAAATGAGAAATAACATTCTTTGATTATATTTTTAGGACATTTCTACTTAAAACAAGCATATTACAAAAGTTATGTAAATCATTGTATTTAAATAAAATAAATCATGAATTAGAGAACGTATAAGATTATCTCTATACATAATGAACATTTTTATATAAGATGGACATATCTTTTTTTAACCAAGGTGAAGGCATGAAAGAACAATTTACTTGCTAAAAATAAGCATGTTATGAATTGCTCCAGTTGAAACACAAATGTACTATCTAACTCTACATCACATGAAAAAAATGAATTTAGGAATGCAAGTTTGTTGCTGCCCAATACAAAAGAGGAAGCAATTGTAAAAAACTATAACTTCAAGAACAAGTTATGTTTAAGTCAAATACATTTATTTAGATGTGAGAAAATCATCAAGAAAAGCACCCTATCAAGAGGAATAATATGTAATGCAGTGTCAACTTGAATTGAGAGTTAACTTAAAATAGTCATAACCTTTATTTCATTGAGAAAGAAGTAGATTTTTGACATCAAATTGGGTGCAATATTAAGAGATGGATGGGATCCAAATATTAATGAGTGCATAGTGTTTGTCCAGGCCCAAATCCAAAAATTAATGAGTGCACATATAGTATTTGTAGAGGCCCAAATCCCTAAAAGGACTGTTAAAAGTAAAATAATGTTTATTAGTAAACTGTAGAATGTACATAAACATCATGTATTAAGTCATTTAATTATATATCAAATGGAGAAAAATTCCTTACAACTTATGTACCAAGATAATTGGGTACCATATGTATCATTAGTGTCCCAAGTTTTGGTAAATTATATGTAGGTAATTCCTACCCATTATAATTTTTGTGTGTATTAATTTCTAAAATTTAGGGGTGTGTACGTTTAATGAGTATATTGGTGCACCCTTTAAAATTCAAAAGAAGAAAATCAAACTATTCCTTTATTTTTTTAAGATTTGATAAACCAAAGTTGGTATCAAAGTGATTCCTTACCTTTTTAAGATTCATCCTTGAATTTTTAAATTGTATAAGTTTCTGTATACAAATACATTAAAAACCATAATTACTATAAAATTCAAGTAAATGAATATTTCTTTTATTTTTTTAAGAAAAATAGTTTAATCATCATTATTATCAAAATTTTAAAATATATAAATTTATATATAAAAATAAAGTAACAACTATAATTATTATAAAATTCAAACCAATTATAATAATTGATTATTTATTTTATTTCCTTAATTTTTTTAATAAATTTTATTTTAAAATAAATAATACCTATATATTTATAAGATCAAAAAACTCTGCACATAATTTTAACATTAAACGTATTTATAAGAAATAGGTACCAACCTTAAATTTTATAAATAATAATAATTATTATTATTATTAATGTGTTTTAGTAAAAAAAAAGTTTAAAAATTATTTTTAATATTTAATTATTCTTATGTAAAAAAATAACATATATTATATTATACTTTGATATTTTAATTATTATTAAATTATATTTTTATACTATTAAAATTTAAATATTTAAACAAAAGTATATATTAATTTAAATACTTAGCAAAAATGTATATTATATTTTAGATTTAATTCTAAGCTAGCCTTTAGCTCTTTTCTTAGTGAGTATTACAATTTTTACACTTGCCTCTTGTACTAAGACTTTAGATTATATTTAGTTGAACTTTAGCTATCTTTCTTATTCTCATAGATATTGTCCCATTTATAGAAGTATATCATTATTGTATTCTATCATCAACCCCATGAAAGTTGAAATGCCAATGACATATTGGATATTGTAATTCTTAGACTTTCTTTATACATTAATGTCAAAATGATTTCTTTTTGGCTTGAATTTGGTTTATTTTCATCTTTACAACCTCAAGGTTATGACTTCTTTAGGTGTTCCTCAAGCTTGGGGCTGTGGTCTTCATGGGTTGTTGGGTTGTTTCAACGATATCGAGAGATGTTAGAACGAGGCGTGTGAATTAATATGATATATTTACATTCTTGGTTCTGTTATTGAACCATGGCATGTTACATGTATGTAGATAAATTTGAGATACTACATGTATAAACTCTTGGTGGCGTTGTCACATTGAACGCAACTATGAATGTTTCATTATATAAGATTGAAACTCAGGAAAGAAAGGCTAAAGAAAAATTTGAAATAATCCACGCGGACCTGCCGGCCGCGGACATATCTTTACAATTCTTTATTTACAAAAATATAGTTTTTAATTTCAAAGGAGGTTTTAATGCCAATGACACGTCATTATCATGGCCACGTACTCACCCATAGGTGGATTGCAATGTTGCCTTATCTACGTTGAATATACTTCACACTTTCTCGTGATGTGAAATGTTATGATTATTACGCTCTAGACTCTGCATTCAAGTATTGGAATATATGGTTTGACCACAAATATAGAGGATATTTTTGATAAATCTAGAAACTCGCATGCGATCTCGAAATATAATGCCAGTAAATAATAATTAGTTGACGACTCATTTCCAAAGGATTGAATGGGATGGGATGCATGGTAGTCGTTTCAAATTCAACTTTGTTTGAAAAGGAAGTTATCTAAAACTTACCAGCTTTGTTTAAAAAAGGGAGATACCTAAAACTTCCCAACTTTGTTAAAAAAAAAGTTACTTAAAAGTTACTTGACATTTGAATGTACCCAACCTTTTTTTAGATCATTTAATTATTTGGTTTTTAAATATGTCTCATTTCAATTTAAAAAAGCCAAACATAATCAGTTTGTCATCTTTATTTTAATGTTAAGCTCAATTAATATTTTTACAAGTAATTTTGAATATAAAGAAATTGGACTTAAAGAATATTATTACTTAATATATATGAATGATATCAAAATTCTTTTCAATATTTTAAAATTAGGTTATTAAGGAAAAATTATTAAAATGAAAAAGAGAATAGTACACGACAACAAAATAAGTTTATAAAAAAACAAAATGTATTCATAAGTGGCGAACCCATTTATAATAATGTAGAATAGTAGAACAATGACCAATCATGGAAGACGGTGGCCCATCTTGTAGGAAAAAGGTATATTGGTTTTCTTTCATGCATTAGTTAGTTTATATATGTAAAAAGCCCTAAAAAATATGTGTTACCGTTGTTGTTATTGTTGTTTAGTTTTTTGTTATTCCATTGAACTCTACCCTATGATCTCAACAATCTAAGGTTAGTGCATCTGCCCCTGGCCCCCTTTCCTCTTCCCCTCTGGTGGAATCATAACCCATTTGCTTCTCTTTACTTAACCATTATTGGACCATTTTATTATTTAGGCACATAATATTTCCATACATTTCAAATTGACATGATAAGCCAAACAAAAAGTTCAAATAAAATATTTACACCATTCATGCCTAGCCATTCACTATTTGGGCCTTGGATTTGAGCTCTGCACTAGAAATCCCAATTTTCCGATATCTAACTTATAATCTCCCCATGGGTGAGACTATATATATTCAAAACGACAAAGATGGCATGAGAGACTCTAGACCCTATCTATATTAATATCTCAGCCGAGAGTCATATGCTCACATTCAGTCCAAGCCTTGAAATCCTCAGTTGTTTTTCGCTTTTTGTCCCAGTGAGTTTATCACATATCCTCCAGCCATTTTCATATCTCGGATGTCCAGAATATTGATCCCTTCGAGTTTCAGTAGCCTGTAAACCTAGCTTCCCCGAAACCCCAACTTTTGGCGAGCAAATAGAGCTTGGTTTCCATGGCATCTCTTTAACCGTAGAGAAAGATGGATCATGGGGTAGAATTCGATTCACCCCATGATATGTCCACATGTCACGAGATCATTTAATATGTAATCTTTCGAGCTGGAACCACACTTTCGACGTGATATGTCCACATGTCACAAGATCGTTTAATATGTAATCTCTTGAACTGAAACCACACTTTTGACCATTACCATAAGGTGTCCTAATAACTCTAGGTTCAACCCTCATTAAAATTAAACCTTGACCACTAGTCAAAAAGTCATAACTCTTTGTAAATAGGTTTTAATGTCAATGACACGTCATTATCATGGCCACGTACCCACCCATTGGTGGATTGCAATATTGCCTTATCTACGTTGAATATACTTCTCCTTTTCTCGTGATGTGAAATGTTATGATTATTGCGCTACAGACTGTGCATGTAAGTATTGGAATATATTTTTGATAAATCTATAAAGTGGACTGTGATCTCTAAATATAAATATAATGCTACTTAACATGCAAATGATTAATATGTTTGAAATATGTAGAGAGCTATATCTTAACTGTCTAATGGAATTCAACTTTTATATTACCTATGTGATTGTTCTTTATGTGATTGTTTTTGACGCATGGTTTCAACGCAATCAAGGTTAATTTCTCATGCTAAGTGATGGATTTCATTTAAATTTAATTTAATACTTGTATCACTATTGGAATGATGTAATACTTGTCTAATATGAGTTGAAGTTAAGTTAATAATTGTAGAATCATTCAAGTTAATCTAATATTTATCCAATATAACAGTAATAAGAATTGAAGTTAAACTAATAATTGTATATAATAATTGGACTGAAGGTAATAGTTATATATAATAGTTAATTTAAAACTTAATATATTGGCAATTGCAATTCAAGTAAAAGACATGATTGAAGTGAAGTTAAGCTAAGTATTTAAGCTAATAATTGAATAGTTGTATCTAATAATCTAATACTTGAAGTTGAAGTTTGATTTTCAATAACTACCCCGAATTGTAATTATTAGATGTTAACTAAGCTATTTTTAATTTTTTTGAAATTGTTAATTATGAGTTAGACTAACCTCCTAAAACCTAATTATATCTATATGGAAAACCTAAACATGTAATACAAATTGTATATTTGCTAGATACCCAACTACTTTGGAGTAATTTATTAGGAGTGAACTACTGTGCACATTATCTAGACTCCTAGATGCCAAATGTACTTGGACTAAGCCTTAAGTGATTATAGTTGAAGTTAAGCTAATAGTTGTAAAATAATTGGAGTTAGAGTTGAAGTTAAGCTAATAGTTCTAAAATCATTGGAGTTAAGATAATAGTTATATCTAACAATCGATGGAGTTAATCTCTTAGTTGTATCTAATAATCGAATAGTTGAAGATTAATTTTAATTTTTACAACTGTCACTCAGTGTACTTATCACATGTTAATGAAGTTATTTTTTAGTTTTTTGAAATTATTAATTATTAATTTCGGACCACCCATAGAATCAATATGGAAAGTACATTTGTCTCATTCTCATTTAATCTTGGACGGCGCCCATAGAATCATTCTAGAGAGTAGACTTGTCGCATTCTCGTTCGTAGATGAAAAAACATAAATAGTAGTCCGCCCCAAAATTCTAAGATATATATGCCTTCCACATAATTAGTTGACCACTCATTTCCAAAAGATTAATTGAGGTGCATGAGAAATCGTTTCACATCAAATCAACTTTGTTTAAAAAGGAAGTTACTAAAAACTTACCTGCTTTGTTTAAAAAGGAAGTTACTTAAAACTTAGCAGCTTTGTTTAAAAAGGAGGTTACTTAAAAATTACTTGACATTTGAAAAGTTTAAGAATCATGTAAACTAAAGTACCCATAATATGGAGATAAACCCCAAGAGTTAAGAGTTCCAAATCCACAAAACGTAGTGGCAAAGTGTAAAAATAAAAGCTAATACTAAACTAAGTCATAAAAGTAAATTGCATTCTAGTTTTCATAAAAGGAATGCAATGTTACTAATTGGTTTCCTAAGTATGGAATGAACGATGGATCATCCCTTTTTAGTCAATCCTTTGAAACATTGTCACATAATGATGCTTTTATATGGTATGAACGACCACCCAATATGTTTATCTTTTTAGATAATGCAATGTAAGGGTGAAACAATAGGAATGACAACATAATGACAACATACAGCACTCAAGTAGTAGGATCAAAACTAGCTTTCCAATAAAGCAAAGAGGCCATCAATGTCGAAGATGTATAAAATTGTTAATAGCTACTGAGAATAACAACACTCATTTACTAAATTTGGAAAATGAGCAATTGCAAAGCCAAAATACCAAATGAGTCATTGCATTTATCTAAAACACTAAATGAGTAATTGCATGGTTAAAACACCATGAATGATGAACATTCATTTACCAAACATGGAAAATAAGTAATTACATGGTTGAAACATCGAGATGACAACACCAGATGACAAGCTATCATGTAATGAACCTAAAGAGGATAATATGTGGTACCTCAAATAAAAAAAATTGTTTTAAAAAATCTTTTTAACTTTGATGCTCTATGATAAAAGCTAAGAATATATTTATTAAATTTAGAAGAGTAGGAACTAAGGGGAAAAATATGGTGATTCTATGAAAGCATGTCGATTCAAACATCATAAGATCCTAAAGATGGCATTGTTGGCAGATTCCATTTGACTTGTCGAGCTGGTACTCTGCTTTCACCTAAAGTTACTGTGAATCGAATTTGAACTGGCCTAGGGGGTGTAAAGAGCATGCATCCAATGAGAGTGTGTGTATGGAGGTCATGTAAGGGATGTAAGGGTGATTTTGGATTTGAACTAGATATCCATCCCATAAAAAATATGTTCCCTAAAAGAATAGATAGAACACACTACCATAAAAATAGTCGTACAACAAAGCTTCCACTAGACCAAGAGATTGATCTGAAATACAATGCCAAGCACCCCTAAATTTCAAAGGGCCATTGTATTCTTCATCACCTAGAAAGCAACTTTCCAAAAATATTATTATAGACGAGGTTAATGCTAAGTGCTCCATACAAAGTATGAGTAATGGTGAGCACACTTTCAGCTCCCGAATACATGGTGAATTGCTTTGACCTATCAACGATGCAAGCAAGGATGATTTGTGAATCCCCACTTGAGACGACCACTTCTTAAAAGGAAATTCCCTGGTAGAACAGTGTCGTCTAAAGGCTCTCTACAGTCCAGTATGGGGGACATCTTGTAACGTTACGTTTTTCATGCATGTAACGTTCCTCATGTAAATGTCAGCTAAAATAATATTGTAATATTGTGACAGTTCTTCTCACGAGTGACAGTCCCTCTAACCATGATTAGACATGTAATCACAAGGATCTACAGGGCCTTTGAGCACTGTGGGTGAAGCTACATGAGGCGACACAATAAATCATTTGTGTTGACGTAGACTGACAATTACAAAAGAAAATAATAGTTCTTTTGTAAAATGAGGCCACAAATCTATTGTATTAGGTCCAACACGTTTCTTGAAATCCAAACATTTGAGTTTGAATTCATCTGACAGCCAACAAGCGTATGCACCAAAAAGAAACACCTTTACCTTCTGATTTATGTGCATGAACATAAATTCTTTTTTGCTAAAGCATATGTCAAAAATTTATGTGGCTTCCATGAGAGAAAAAAAAAACAACCAGGGTCAATTACATGCATTCCATTCAACTAGAGAAACACAAACCACGATTTCCCTTATTATCTTATTATCTCAACAACAAAAAAACAGGCAGATGAACATGGATACTATAATACGATAAACACGCAATCTCTATGCTGAGCTATTGAAGAAATTTGAGTAAGCTACAGGAGAACACACCAATGATTTTGTAATAGCTCTGTTAGTCATTGCACCACAAAATATATTAATTCAACATCCGATCATGAAAATATGAAATTAGTGCTTATGCATTGAATATGCAGTAACCTTCCAACTCTCTCTAGTATAGGGTTTAAATAGGGGTCTGGTAGTGATACCTAGCAGAAAGTAGAACACACTTCTTTTTTCCATGGGTTATAAATTAACTCAATACCATTAAATTTTTATTTTTTTAAGATTATGTGAATAATTGTGACTACTTATTTTTCCCATGTATAAATTAACAGGAACAAATGAATCCCACTGACAAATTTGTATATAAGGCAAGTCAGATTGAGCCCATTCTAAACATCTTGGTTTTTTAACAAAATGTTCCTAAAATGGCCAAACCCTAATATTTTTTCTTCACGAATTTTTCATGTCAAAATCTAGAACTGCTAAGAACTGAGCCATCAACGAGATCCAGAAGGCGATGATTATAATTACGAACTGTGATGTTATGTCGTGATTTTGATGGTCTCTAAGCGTGTTTTATTCAATGACGTGCAAAAGAGAGGTAACGGTAACACAGTGAAGTGAAACACTTGATAAGTGTTTGGGAGAAGGCAATTCATTGTGATCATTATTTGAATTTGGTTCGTAACTTCACAGCATGGAGCATGTATTTTCGGGATGTTTACTGGATCCGCCGTAAAGGATTTCATCGGTTTTCTTCCCCATTTGAATAATTGAGACAAACTATATTCTTTCCATAAGAACAGGCTGAAGTTAAGATGACAAAATATAATATAAATTTTTCAGTTTTTGTCTTTGGATGGCATCATTGCTTGCCTGTAAGATGTTGTTTCTCTTATACCTCGTCACCATCTGTAAGCGTTCAGTTGGAAACCTTAGTTGGGGTTGTAAGATTTGATGTAAAGAGTGGGAAGACCAATTCTCAAACTTCAGGAGTTGAATATTATTAAAATGAGTTGGGGTCTAAGGATTTGAGCTAATGATTTGATGTAAAGAGTGGGAAGACCAATTCTCAAACTTCAAGAGTTAAATATTATTAAAATGAGTTGGGGTCTTAGGATTTGAGCTAATGAGTTGATTCTCAAACTTAAGGACTTTCTTGTTAAATTGAGTTGATGGTGGATATTCTTACCGGGAAGACCAATTCTCAAACTTCAAGAGTTGCGACTATTCTCAAAAATTTACACGCTATGCTCATCTCAAGAGATTTACCGGGTCTTATTCTCAAGAGATTGAGACTCATCTCAATATTACACGGTATGCTCGAAACCATACACGCATACAATGTTCATTTGACATTCCTCTTGATAAATGTTATCTAGCTTCAATATTACATGTTATAGTCAAGATCATTCACACATACAGGGTTTTAATTGGTGATGTGGTTAATGTTCAGGGAGTAATCTAAATGTTTGTGTGTTTTTTTAAGTTATTTTTTTATGATATAATATATTTATTTTTGCGTTGAAATTTTTATTTTTATAGTTTAAAGATTTTGATTCTAAAAATAGAATATACAATTTTAATGTTATTTTCATGATTTGTTTTAATATTTTAATTATAATTATGGAATATATAATTTCAGCATTCTAAAATTATTGCCTCCTGAAGTTTTCTATAGCCCAGTATTGGGGAGATTTTGTAACATTATGTAAAGTTCCGTGACGTAAAGTTCCTCTTGTAAATTTCCTCCATAAAACATAAAAGTTTTAATTATCCTCCAAAATAGATGTCGGCCACTAGGGGAGATATTGTAATGTTCCTACCTAACAAAACAAGAAAAATTAAAAAATTTAATTATCCACCAAAAATAAAAAATTTAATTATCCACCAAAAAAAAATTGTTAGTGAGAAAAATAAAAAATTGAAATATCCGCAAAAAAATGTTGGTTGTGCACATGGTTTTAAAACCATGTGCAAGGCCTCCTAAACAACCCATGGTTTTGTTGTACATGGTTTAGGAGGTCATTGGAAATGGTTTTAAGACTCCTAAACAACCCATGGTTTTATGAGGTCCTTGCACATGGTTTTAAAACCATGTTTTGGGGAGATGTTGTAATGTTATTTCCTAACAAAATAAAAAATAATGTAAAATATTATATGTCTGTGATAAATTATTAAATATTAATAATAAAAATATTATATGTCAACATTAAATAAAAAGATGTGTCTTTTGGTATGAATCACACTAATAGTTGAGTGCAATACTTTTTTTCAGAAGAAAAAATACCAGTCTTTGTTATTCATAGGAATCAAAAGACATCTTATACATAGACATTACATGGCAGAGAGTGGATGTCAAATCCATATCAGCAAAACTTATGATATGAAAACATCATAGCATTCAGCCAAACAAGAAGGAAAAACAAAGTCTGATCGTAACAGACTTTTCTCATCATCCCTGAAAAATCACGTCAGAATATGCTGAAAAATCAGAAGTGATCTTCAAACATATATTCTAGAGCATGACTTGCAAGCTGATAGGCTTCTATTATATCAAACAGAAAGGCAAGAAACAACTATTTATCAATCAAATGCTGAAAATGAGAACCAACAGCTAAAAAAGTGTAAAGTGGCCATCATTAATGACCATCCCATTCAATGACTCAGTGAAGTATCTTGATCCCATATTCAAATTCAATGCCTGCTTTAGTTGAGTGCAATACTTAAGAAGAGGTTTGCACCTCCAAATATTTGATCCCTCTCGGTGCTTGATAGAGCCTAGGATTTGGATCTATGCTAGTAGATATCTACAACCTAAAGGAAAGAATACAGGATCATATTTCTAGGAGAAGTTAGATATATCTTAACATTGGTTCACTAAACCTTTACATGGTTTCTAACACGTAAACGTTATCTTAATTTAACAAGGAGAGAGAAATGGCCCTTTTGCATTTAGACTATTTCTAGTGATATTTACACTAATGTAATAGTGTGTAATCTAAAGGACTTTATGAGGATTTTCCTTAATATCACTTTTTTTGATAGACTGTGGCATAGTTATATTCATATGAAGGGTTGCTTTGCGTTGGAAAATAAGTTAACCTCAACAAGTATTTTTGCTTCCTTTGGAGAGAATTGTGTTAAAAGTCCTCATATAGGTAAGGAGATGTGTCACATGCATGCATAAACTAAAGTGGGAAACAAATATTCTTATATAGGTAAAAATATGTGTCACATGGCTAGATAAACTAAAGTGGAATGTATAAAATACAATAAACTAGCATAGACTCATTCTCATACTGGATCTTTTAAGCACCAATAAGTTTGCAAATGTTTTTATTTTTATCCCTTATTAAGCCCGGGGTTAAAATCGAGCTATGCTAGTTATCACTTGAAACCAAAGTTATTGGATGCTTCCAAGTCAGATTGGACTACCAAGTGCCTTTCCTCTTTGAGGAAATTGAATCAAGTAAATTATATCAATCCAAGTTTGACTAAACAACCTCATGAGTCAAGCTTGGTCTTCTATCTATAAAAGATAGAAAGAAAATATCTAGTTGAATTTCTTGTATTAGCATGTGTCTAGCTTGCGAAATGTTGGAAATATTAATCACTCGCAGATCCGTACCTGACTCTCAGCTGACTCTGTCAGAGTCTGTATTGAAGTCAAGATCTTGTCATTCAGTCTGACAAGAGGGTAGAGTCCACGATTCAACAATGTAATCTAGTCGAATTTATTTATGAGGCTAAGTTGTTAGGTAGATAGTTATTACAGTCTTTAATGGAGAGTCAATTGATTCATGTAGAAGCAATTTTCAGGTTGCCTATAAATAGAAGAAGAAAATTGTAAGTCAAGTTGGACAATAGAACTCACGAGAGAACTCCAGAGTGAGAAAAGAGAAGTTGAAGCTCAAGCTTCTGTGTATGTGATTCAGTCAAAGAGCCGAAGCTTTGTAAAAGGATCAGTCGATGAGCCGACAAGTCTGGACAGACAAGTTTGTAATACCTTTGTTATTTCCGCATAGTTATATATATGAAATAGTTTATGGTTGAATGCATGTTTATTTGGCTGCACATTATTTCCAGATTTACTTGTGTAAATGTTGTTTACATTTACCAGTTAAGTGAAAGATCAAAGAACCCATAAATTTCTCACCGCGTGAAAGTTCCAAGTTTTAGGGCACATTGGTCGACTCAAGTCTTCCTACATATTTGGGCATATGTTTTTATAAGTTATTTGGATTTGTTAATGTGTCCATTTTTACTTCATCTTACTCATAGGTGAAAAGCATTTGTAATTTCTTAAGTCTCTTAGATTAAGAAAAATACTATGTAGATTTTGACCAAACCAAGTGAACCGACAAGGTCAGTTGAGTAAGCCGACTAGAGTTCGAAGAGGTCAGCCGACTTGAGAGGTCTAAGAGGTCAGCCGACTTAGAGGTCGAAGTTGGTAGAATCGACAAGTTGAAGTAAATCAGTCGGGTCGAAAGGTCGTCGGGACATAGACAAGTTTCACCCGAGAAGTGAAAAAGTGAAAAAGAGGTCGGTGTGAAAATATTTAATTTTAATATTAATTGAGTGGTAAACTCACATTTAGTCAGCTTGGTTTTGGCTAACTGGTATCAGAGCAAGGTTTATATCAGAGTAAGTTTTAGGAAAGAAATCTTGTCTTAAAAGGTGGAAATTAATTTTCTAAGGAAAGTTAATTAAAAAAATTAAAAATGGCTTCCACTTCTGGTTCATTGCAAACTCCAATTTTTACAGGAAAGAATTATGAATATTGGTCTTTAACAATGAAGGATTTTTTCAGAGGTCAAGATGTTTGGGAGATAGTCCAGCATGGTTATGCAGAACCAGCAGACATGACAACATATAACAATCTCACACAGGCTGAGAAAGATGTCTTGAGGTAACATCGAAAAAAAGATGGAAAAGCTCTGTTTTACAGACATCAAGCTATGCATGAGAGCATACTCCCAAGAGTAGTAGCAAAAACTATGCTAAGAAGGCATGGGATACATTAGAGACTTCCTATCAAGGTTTGGATAAGGTAAGGACATCCAAGCTGCAAATTCTGAGAAGAGATTTTGAATCTCTGTCCATGAAATATTCAGAGAATGTAGACACATTCTACACCAGAGTTGTTGGTTTGATAAACCAACTGAACTCTCATGGAGAAGCCATAGAAGACCGAAGGGTTGTTGAAAAAAATCTCAGAAGTATTCCCCCAAGATTTGAAAATTTGGTTGTGACCTTAGAAGAACACACAGACATGTCGACATTTACCATTGATGAGCTACAAGCTTCACTCATCAATCATGAACATAGACTCAGCAAAACAAAACATCATTGGAAGGTGCATTCGCAACAAAATCATCCATAAGTCGTGGTAGAGGCAAGGGGAGAAACAACTTTAGAGGCAGAGGAAGAAGTTCTTCAAGAGGAGGATGAGGCATAAGTCCTACAAATGTCTGTGGCAGAGGAGATAATCAGAACCCAAGTCAGTCAAGTGGCCAGAGGTTTGATAAATAAAAAATCCAATGTGATTACTATAAGAAATTTGGTCATTATGCATATGAATGCAGGAAGAAACAATATGACCAAGGAAAGCAAAGCCCAAATCAGTCGACCAACACCAGCACTTCGACAAGTGCAATGTTAATGGCATCGACATCTCCACTTGAATGCAATGTTATTCAAGAAATTCCACGTGACATATGGTACTTAGATTTAGGATGAAACAACCACATGACTGGTAATTTAAATTTGTTTTCCAGTCTAGACAATTCAGTTAAAACTGATGTTACACTTGGAAACAATGTCCAAGTTACTGTTTTAGGAAAAGGCACTATTGATATTCTAATCAAACAGGGGGAGAGTAAGTATATCCCTAATGTCTATCATGTCGAAGGTCTGAAACATAATTTGTTAAGCTTTGGACAGCTGATACAAAAAGGCTACAGAGTCTACATGGAAGATGATCACTATGTGATCAAAGACAAGCATCCAAGCGACCAGGTGATAGCAAAAGTTCCAATGACAAGCAATTGCTTGTTTCGATTGAGGATAGTTACCAACATGAAAGGGAAGACAAACACATGAGCTGCATTTAAGGCAGAAAGTGAAGAAACAGTCAAACTTCTCAACAAGAAAGAAAATGGCAGCGCTAATTTGTAAGCTGCATTTCAGATAGAAGTTCAGGATGAATCCTAGTTATGGCATTTCGGATTGGGACATCTAAATTTTGGTGGGCTGAAGCTACTGCACACAAAAAATATGGTGAAAGGATTGCCATTGATTGACAGACCAGAACGGGTTTGTGAAGGTTGCATTTTTGGAAAGCAGCACAGAGAGAATTTTCCAGTCGAAAAGTCCTATAGAGCATGCACACCACTTGAAATTGTGCACTCTGATATTTGTGGTCCAATGTAGACATCATCCATTGGTGGCTGCAAGTATTTTCTAACTTTTATTGATGACTACTCAAGAAAAACATGGGTATATTTTTTGAAACATAAATATGATGCATTCAGTTATTTTCAGCAGTTCAAGGCACTCGTGGAGAACCAGAGTGGACATCACATCAAGATCTTAAGGATCGACAGAGGAGGTGAATATGTTTCAAATGAATTTCTAAACTTTTGCAAGACCCATGGCATACAAAAACAATTCACTGCATGGTATACACCTCAACAGAATGGTATTTCTGAAAGAAAGAACATAACCATCATGGAGATGGCACGCAGCATGTTGGCAGCCAAGCATTTTCCAAATGAATATTGGGGTGAAGCAGTCGCAACTACTGTTTACATTATGAACTAGTGTCCGACAAAGAGTGTGAAGAACAAATTTCCCCAAGAAGCATGGATAGGTATGAATCATAGTGTTTCCCATTTAAATTTTTTTGGTTGTGTTGCATATGCTCATGTTCTAGATGAGCTGAGAAGGAAGCTAGACAAGAAGGGACCAAAATGTATTTTTATCGGTTATTCTGAAGACACAAAAACATACAAGTTGTATGATCCTGTCACAAGGAAAGTGATAATCAGTTGAGATGTTCAATTTATCGAGGATGAATCATGGGATGGAACTGTCGACATAAATGTCAAGATTGTGTTGAATGTCGACAATGATGATATGGAAGAGGAAGTGGTTCAAACACCACATGTAAGTCAATCGGTCGCAGCACCGTCGACTCCTATGACACCATGACATGGTTCAACACAAGGACCATCAACACAAGTAGCAGCTCAAGCTACACCGACAAGCACACCAAGAGGACAGCAGACTCCATCAAGCATTTCGTCGAGGTCGACATAGACAGAACCAGTAAAGACAAGAAATATGCGAGAGATATATGACGCTAGTACACCTAATTCATTCTCTCTCTTTGCATTAGTTTCTCCTATGTGTGATCCACTAACATTTGAAGAAGCTGTTGAAGAAGAAGTATGGGCACAAGCCATGGATGAAGAAATAGAATGCATTGAGAAGAACAAGACATGGAAGCTGGTTGATGTACCAAAAGACAAAGATGTAATCAGTGTCAAATGGATTTACAAGACAAATCAAGATGTTGATGGGAATGTGCAAAAGCACAAAGCAAGAATTGTAGCAAGAGGGTTCACACAGTAACCCGGCATAGACTTCAATGAAACGTTTGCACCTGTTGCATGCATGAATACAGTCAGAACAGTTTTGGCCATAGCTGCACAAAACAAATGGCATGTTCATCAAATGGATGTCAAGTCAGCATTCTTAAATGGTTATCTAGAAGAGAAAGTGTATGTGGAACAGCCACAAGGGTATGAAGTTCCAGGTCAAGAACATAAAGTGTACAGATTGAAAAAGGAACTCTATGGGTTGAAGCAAGCTCCTAGAGCTTGGTACAGTCAAATTGATTCCTATCTCACTGAAAATGGATTTCATAGAAGTGAAAGTGAGCTGACATTGTACACTAAAGTGAATGAGCAAGGTAAGATGTTAATTGTCTTCTTGTATGTAGATGATTTAATATTTACTGGTTATTTTGGCATAAAATATTTTAAAGCAGTCATGGAAAGTGAATTTGAAATGACTGATCTGGGCTGGGGCTTATGAAGTTTTTTTTCGGGAATTGAAGTTCAGTAGTATGAAAGTGGTATTTTTATATCATAGTCTAAGTATGCAAGTGAAGTTTTAAAAAGATTTAACATGTCCAATTGCAAGACATCTCCAACAGCGATGATAATAGGTTTAAAATTGAGCAAAGATGATGAAGGATCCATTGTCGATCCTACGCTGTTCAAAAGGCTTGTTGGCAGCCTTGTGTATTTGACAGCGACAAGACTAGACATTATGTATGGTGTAAGTCTGATCTCAAGGTTCATGGAGTCACCAAAAGACTCGCATTGGTAAGCATGTAAAAGAATTCTGAGGTATGTAAGTGGCACAAAACCCTAGGCATTATGTATTCAACCTTAGAATATTTTAAACTCATTGGTTACACTGACAGTGACAATGGAGGCAGCATAGATGATAGGAAAAGCACATCTGGTTACACATTTCATTTTGGTATAGGTGTTGTTTCATGGCTTAAAGAAACAACCCATAGTAACTTTGTCTTTAGCTGAAGCAGAGTATGTTGCAGCGACAAGTGCTGCATGTCAAGTTGTCTAGATGAGGAGAGTGTTAAAAGACTTGTCACAGAACCATCAAGAACCGACAACCATCTTCTGCGACAACAATTCAGCCATAGCATTATCAAAGAATCATATGTTCCACAAGAGAACCAAGCACATCGACGCAAGGTTTCATTTCATAAGAAAGTTGGTGAACAACAAAGAAATTTGTTTGAAATTTTGCAGGTCTGAAGATCAACTTCCAAACATCTTTACAAAACCATTGACAAAGGATACTTTCCAGTATCTACGTAGTTATCTTGGAATGACAAGTTCTCCACAGTGAACTTTGTCATAAACAGAGCATGTCTAAGCTCTGAAACATTTTGTAAATTTTGTTTTTTAAAGATCCCCATCTGCTCAAAATTAAGGGGGAGTGTTGGAAATATTAATCACTCGCAAATCCATACCTGACTCTCAACCGACTCTGTCAGAGTCTGTATCAGTAAAGATCTTGTCGGTTAGTCTGACAAGAGGGTATAGTCCATGATTCGGCAATGTAATCTAGTCGAATTTATTTCTGAAGCTAAGTTGTTAGGTAGATAGTTAATACAGTCTTTAATGGAGAGTCAGTCGATTCATGTAGAAGCAATTTTTAGGTTGCCTATAAATAGAATAAGCAAATTGTAAGTCAAGTTGGACAATAGAACTCACGAGAGAACTCTAGAGTGAGGAAAGAGAAGTTGAAGCTCAAGCTTTTGTGTATGTGATTCAGTCGAAGAGCCGAAGCTCTGTAAAAGGATCAGTCGGTGAGCCGACAAGTCTGGACAGACAAGTTTGTAATATCTTTGTTATTTCCACATAGTTATATATATGAAATAGTTTATGGTTGAATGCATGTTTATTTGGACGCACATTATTTCCATATTTACTTGTGTAAATGTTGTTTACATTTACCAGTTAAGTGAAAGATCAAAGAACCCATAAATTTCTCACCGCATGAAAGTTCCAAGTTTTACGGCACATTCGTCGACTCAAGTCTTTGTACATATTTGGGGATATGTTTTTATAAGTTATTTGGATTTGTTAATGTGTCCATTTTTACTTCATCTTACTCATAGGTGAAAATCATTTGTAATTTCTTAAGTCTCTTAGACTAAGAAAAATACTCTGTAGATTTTGACCAAACCAAGTGAACTGACAAGGTCAGTTGAGTAAGACGACTAGAGGTCGAAGAGGTCAGCCGACTTGAGAGGTCAAAGAGGTCAGGCGACTTGAGAGGTCGAAGAGGTAAGCCGACTTAGAGGTCGAAGTCAGTAGAACCAACAGGTCGAAGTAAATTAGTTAGGTCGAAAGGCCGACCAAAGTTGATAGACTTGTCTAGTTGGGAGATAGACAAGTTTCACCCGACAATTGAAAAAGTGAAAAAGAGGTCGGCGTGAAAATATTTAATTTTAATATTAACTGAGCGGTAAACTCAAGTTTAGTCGGCTTGGTTTTTGCTAACATGAAAAAGATGTTCTAATCGAATAAAAATAAATAAATTATATATTAATTCCCACATATGATCAAAGTAGGTCAATAAGACTTGAAATTACATGGAACCAAATAAAGATGAATTGGTGCTTTAATCGAATAAAAATAAATAAATTATATATTAATGTCCACATATGATCAAAGTAGGTCAATAAGACTTGAAATTACATGGAGTCAAATAGAGATGAATTGGGATATAAATAACTTTATGAAGAATGCTAGGCACTTGTAAAGTGCAAAGGGCCAATGGTGTTGGGTCAACATCACCTAAAAACACATATTTCCAAAAACTTGTTATAAAGCCATTGATGCCAAGTTCACCATACAAAGTACCAACTTTCCTGAGCATACTTGCAGCTCCATAAGATATGGTTAATGGTTCCGATCTCTACACATTGTGAGGAAGATTCATTTTCGAAGCCTGTCCAATAGATTAATCCTTAGAGATCAAACCTTGTCCATGTGAATAGCCTCAGCCTGAAGGAAAGCTTGGAAGGAGAATTTATACATGTCTTAACATATAATTGTTTCACATAATCTTTAAATATTCTATAACTTGTAAAATTTATAGTCGCTCTTAGGAATTTAGAATACTTTTGGGGATATTTACGTTAGTGTAAAAGTGTCTGATAAAAAATAATGGGTGGCATGATTAGTCTAAAGTTTTAGACTTCTCGAGGATTCTCTTTAATTTGCTTTTTTTTATAGACTGAGCATAACTCCTTTCATACTAAGGGTTTCTTCATTCTGACAGATAAGTTGCGCCGCAGATAAGTTATGCTGAACATATACAAAAATTTTAATTTTACCTACATTAGGAAGTAATAGTGTTAATTATCCTCATTTATGTTCTTATTTCTTCTTTGACATAATATATACAAAAATTCCAAAAACAATTAGAAAAGAATCCTCATAATATATATGCATAATTTCGAAAAAAAACAAATACAAAAATTTGGTTACATTTCAGTAAGGACAACTCTAGATAGACTATTATCTTGTGGTCAAATCTTGATCGAGTAATAGTTTTAAACTCATATGTTATATAAGGCTCATCATTGCTAAATCAAAACCCGAGGGTATGGACACATTAAGGTAACTTATAGATTGGGGACACATCATCGTCGTCTCTTGTGAGTTGGCAACTTTTATTTGGCATTTTATGATTTTGTGTTGACAACAACAATTTCAATCTCATGGTTTATGAAATATAAATAGTATGGGCAAATTTTTACAAAAGACACTACTACCATAGTCAATCAATATAGAATAGGTTGTTACCTGGGAATATGTTATATTTTTATTAAGTGTTTGGCTGGTTCTTAATGACAAGATTGGGAGCTGAATTTTCTTACTCCATTCTTTAATTCATGGTCTTGATTCTTATCTGAGTTGGATGTTATCATTCTTATTTGACATTGATATTATGATGATTATGACAGGGATTTTTTGGTCTTCTAATAAGTGTTCTATTGACTATTAAACTCAGAAATAATATCTCTTGATTATATTTTCAGGACATTTCTACTTAAAGCAAGCATATTGCAAAAGTTATGTAAACCATTTTATTTAAATAAAATAAACCTTAAATTAGAGAACATATAAGATTATTTGTAAACATAATGAACATTTTTACATAGGCTGGATATATCTTCTTTTAACCAAGGTGAAGGCATGAAAGAACAATCTACTTGCTAAAAATAAGCATGTTATGAATCGCCGCAATTGAAACACAAATGTGTTAGTTTTTGTACCTAGGCAGATGTTCCCTAGGTGACTTTATTTTTCCTAAGTCACTTAAAGAGGGAAAAAGTTGACCCTCACATTAAATGTCACTTAGTGAGACTTTATAAACATAAAGTCACTTTTTGATAAATTTAAGTGAGTGAGTAATTTTATTTATGAGAAATAAATAAAAGGGATTTTTACTCTCATTGATTCTCATCCGTTGGATTAGATCTCCTTTCCACCGTCGGATTAGAAACTCACTTAGGTCAAACAAAAAGCATGAGGGAGGCAAAAGGGTTGGCACTTTTCATTTTTCAGGAGAAGAGAAGAGAGCGCTGGGAGAGAAGGACGAGAGGGTTTCTTCATTTTCTGAGAGAAGTTCATGCACAGAAATCAAGGAGTATTGAACCTTTAATGTTGGCATAGATTTCGAGAAGAGGTACGGCCTGCATTAATTACAGTACGACTGCATTTAATATTGCACAGAAATTGAGAGAGTACGGCCTGTGAGTTTGGCTGTACGGCTGCATTAAATACAACACAGAAATCGAGGGAGTTAACAGCATTTATTTGGCACGATTTTCGATGGAGTACGGCCTGCATTAAATTGTTGGCACACATATCGAGACAGAGTACGATGCATTTATTGCTGGTACAGATTTCTGGACTGTACGGCTGCATTAATTAGGCACAGAAATCGAGAAGGGTGTACGGCTGTTTTGCTAGGCACAAGTTTCCAGATTTTGAGATAAAATCTGTGGTGGAGATAAGTTGTATTTTTCACTATTTTCCTGTCATGTATTTTGCTGAAGAAAATAATAAATCTCTCCTCTCTCTGACTGGTTTTCCCTGTGGGGGTTTTTCCAGGGCTGATTAGCCAAAAATATCTGAGTCAAATTTATGGTGTGATTGTCTATTTGTTTTCAGCCTGTTAGTAATTTTTACTGTGTGTTTAAAATTGTTCGGCAAATTTTTTAAGTAGCTTTCAGCCTATGCAAAACCGGCTGAAGTGAAAAACACAAAATGTTCATTTAAACCAGCAAGCAGTAAAACTCAGTTTTCTACATGGTATCAGAGCAAAGGGGGTAGAAAACAGTGATTTTTGCAGACACACAGTAATTTCCAGAAGTCAGAAATTTTGTTATTTTTCTTCTGTCAGTGAACAGCACTTTGTTGAGTTGTTGTTGAGATGGCTACAGGACTTAGATTGGAGGATAGGTTGGATGGGACGGGGAATTTTGTGCCGTGGAAGGCTAGAATATTGCTGTTACTTGAAGAGCATGAGCTATGGCCGGATGTAGTGAGGAACACTACAGCAAATCCGATTATCATTCCTACATCTACTGATGCAGCTGCCCTTTCAGCCTTCAACAAGCTAGACTGTAAAGCTAGAAGAATTATTCTTGATGCGGTTAAAGATCACATTATCCCTCACATTTCAGGAAAGGATAGGGCACATGAGATGTGGACAGCCTTAACCAGCCTGTATGAGAGTTCTAATGAGAACAGGAAAATGGTTATCAGAGAAAAAACTCAAGAGTATCAGGATGAATGGGGGTGAGGCAGTCACATCTTACCTTACTAGGATTTCTGTAGTTCGGGATGAACTTGCAACAGTTGGGGAGAAGGTTTCCCCTACAGAGCTTGTCCGCACTGCAGTGAATGGGGCTTCAAAGTCCTGGAGTGCTTTTGTGCAGGCTATAGTGGGCAGAGAGAACCTACCTGACTGGGAGAGACTATGGGATGACTTTGTGTAGGAGGAGATCAAGAGAGGTCTTGTACAGGGTAGTAGTTCTCAGAGAGGGGCTAATGATGAGGATGTGGCTTTGGCAGCCAAGGGTAAGAAGAAGAAGGGTCCCAAGAAGGGTGGGGCCAAGCAGCAGCAGCAGCAGAGTGGGCAGAAGAAGGACTTGAGTAAAATCAAGTGCTATGCTTGTTAGGCGTTTGGACACTATGCCTCACAGTGTCCAAGCAAGAAGAAGAAGAAGGGGCAGGGACAGCAGACTGTAGCCTCAGCAGAGGTTGATGAGTTTAGTGTTGCATTTCTGAGGGATTTTTCCCTGTATGCTGGACAGATAGAGAGAGAGAGAGTCTCTCTGGCCACCAGCACAGATATGGATCTGGACAGTGAGCATTCTTTGTTGGCAGGACATCAGGGGGGTCCATCCACCTCATCTACTTGGTACATTGATAGTGGAGCCACGAGCCACATGACTGGAGCTTGAGAGGTGTTCTCAGAGTTATCAGAGGCAGGTAGAGATGTGGAGGTTGTCCTTGGAGACAACACCATTGTGAGAGCTGTTGGTCGGGGTACCATCACATTTCAGAGGGAGTCCATGAGTCCCATGACTCTGCGGGATGTGTTGTATGTCCCAGGGCTGAAAAAGAACCTTGTATCAGTTTCCACCATAGAGGACAGGGGTCTTGGGGTGTGCTTTTCAGATGGGAGAGTACAGGTATATCCCAAGGCTATAGGTATGTCCAGTGCCATGGACATCGGGGTCAGGTGTGGAAAGATGTACAAGCTATTATTTCAGCCATAGTGTGCCTTGGCACATAGCAGCAGCAGTGAGCTTTGTGAGCTCTGGCATCGGAGGATGGCCCACCTTCATCACCCAGCTCTTAGATTGCTGAGGAGCATGGTTACAGGTTTACCAGAGTTCAACACTGAGCAGCAGGATGTGTGCAGGGGGTGTGCTTTAGGAAAGTACACCAAGACTGCTTTTTCGAGCAGTGACACTAGAGCTGCCGGGGTGCTTGATCAAATCACCGTCTTTGACAGGCTTTGAGTATTACATCAGCTTCATAGATGACTACTCCAGGAAGACCTGGATCTACTTCTTGAGGAGCAAGAATTCCAAGCTTGTATTGAGAGTCTTCTAAGGGTTCAAAGCCCTTGTGGAGAAGCAGACAGGTAGAAAGATCCAGATGTTGAGGTCGGACAATGGGGGTGAGTATACCTCCAAGGAGTTCGGCGCATTCTGTACACAGGAGGGCATTCAGAGACAGCTGACAGTCCCTTACACTCCTGAGCAGAATGGAGTAGCAGAAAGGAAGAACAGGTCTATTGTGGCAGCAGCCAGGGCGATGATCCATGATCAGGGATTACCTTTCTTTCTTTGGGCTGAGGCATGTAGTACTGCAGTGTATCTGCAGAACAGGAGTCCTCACAGGGCAGTGGGGAGCAAGACTCCTGAGGAGATGTATTCAGGCAAGAAGCCTGAGGTGAACCACTTCTGCATATTTGGCTCTTTGACTTACTCTCACGTCCCTTCTGAGAAGAGGACGAAGTTTGATCCCATTGCTGAGAGAGGTATTTTTGTGGGATATGATGAGACTTCAAAGGCTTATCAGATTTACTTACCTTGCTCGCGGAAAGTTGTTGTCTGCCGGGAAGTAAAGTTTGATGAGGAGAGAGCCTTCCGGAAGTCCAGAGAGTTAGAGCAGGGGGAGACACCAGCTCCCACACCTCAGCTGGTACAGGCTTCTTCGATACAGCTTATAGGTCCACAGGTTTCCGGAGGGACTGGATCACAGGGTATGGGCACAGCATCTACAGGTTCGGTGGTCCAGGTGGCTAGTACTTCAAGGACAGGTTCAGGTTCAGGTACAGGTTTGAGTCCTCAGATTACGGCATCGGCAGGCACAGGTTCATCTGTTACTGGTCCTCGGGGTTTTGGACTTTCAGGTACAGGGACTTCCTCAGATGAGGAGGAGCAGCCTTCAAGGAAGAGGAAGCCTAAGTGGCTTCAGGAGACTTTGAAGGAAGCAGAGGCATTTGGCAGACCTCAGGAGAGGATCAGGACAGTAGTGGATCCTGAAAGGCTTGGTGTGGTGCCGGACAGAGGAGATATGGCTCTTGTTGCATGCCTTCGTGACTCTGAGCCATCCACTTTTGAGGAGGCTTCCCAGCATCTAGTATGGAGAGATGCCATGATGGAAGAGTACCATTCCATCATGAAGAATGATGCATGGGAGATAGTACTGAGACCTGAAGGGAAGTCAGTTGTGACTTCTAGATGGCTTTACAAGGTAAAGCATGCTGCAGATGGCAGTGTAGAGAAGTACAAGGCTCGATTTGTGGTGCGGGGGTTCTCACAGGTTGAGGGAGTCGACTATGATGAGACTTTTGCTCCAGTTGCTCGTTATTCCTCTATCAGGGCAGTGATTTCTATAGCAGCAGAGATGGGTTGGAAGATCCACCAGATGGATGTGAAGACCGCATTTCTCAATGGTCTTCTGTAGGAGGAGGTTTACTTATAGAAGCCACAGGGATTCGAGATCCATGGGAGATATTCTCATGTGTGCAGGCTGAAGAAATCCTTGTATGGGCTGAAGCAAGCTCCTAGAGCTTGGTACTCCAGGATTGATGATTATCTGACATCGATGGGATTTCAAAAGAGTGAGGCTGATCCCAACCTTTACTTCATTGTGGTTGGGGGAGATTCGCTCATTCTTTTGTTTTATGTTGATGATCTGTTCATCACAGGTGCTGAGCGTCTCATTGCACATTGCAAGAGAGACCTAGCTTCGGAGTACGAGATGACCAATATTGGGCTGATGCACTATTATTTGGGGATGGAGGTTTGGCAGGAGCCTGGGCATATTTTCCTTGGACAGGGAAAGTATGCAGCTGATATTTTGAGGAGATTCTGGATGGAGGACTGCAGGCCTATGTCTACACCTATGATCACCAACTGGAAGCAACTCCATGCTTCCAAGGGCAAGTTGGTAGATCCCACTATATATCGTCAACTTATTGGGTCGTTGATGTATCTGGTCAACACCAGGCCAGATTTGTGCTTTGCGGTGAACACTCTTAGCCAGTTCATGTTTGAGCCTAGGAGTGTACACTGGACAGCTGCAAAGCACATTTTGAGATATCTTGCAGGGACAATGGACTATGGTCTGGACTACAGGGGTTCGGATGGACTTGGCTTGGTTGGGTTTACAGATTCAGACTGGGCAGGTTGCGTGAGGGATCGGAAGAGCACTTCCGGTTGTTGTTTCAGTTTGGGCTCGGTAGCAGTGTCGTGGTTCAGTCGGAAATAGAGATCCGTTGCATTGAGTACTGCTGAGGTTGAGTATATGGCAGCCAGTCAGGCTACTTGTGAAGCACTGTGGCTTCGCAAGATTTTGGTAGATTTGTTTGATCAGGAGCTTAGGCCTACGGTGATCTACTGCGACAATCAGAGTTGCATTCAGCTCTCTGAGAATCCAGTGTTCCATGACAGGCCAAAGCACATAGAGATCATATACGATTTCATTCGAGACTATGTTCAAAGAGGGGCAGTTGAGCTTCGGCATATATCCACTGATGAGCAGGTAGCTGACATCTTGACGAAGTCTTTGGGGAGGGGAAAGTTTGTCTTCTTCAGAGATAAGTTGGGAGTGGTACGGAACACCTTCCTCGGTAAGAGGGAGTGTTAGTTTTTGTACCTAGGCAGATGTTCCCTAGGTGACTTTATTTTGCCTAAGTCACTTAAAGAGGGAAAAAGGTGACCCTCACATTAAATGTCACTTAATGAGACTTTATAAACATAAAGTCACTTTTTGATAAATTTAAGTGAGTGAGTAATTTTATTTATGAGAAATAAATAAAAGGGATTTTTACTCTCATTGATTCTCATCCGTTGGATTAGATCTCCTTTCCATCGTCGGATTAGAAACTCACTTAGGTCAAACAAAAAGCATAAGGAAGGCAAAAGGGTTGGCACTTTTCATTTTTCACGAGAAGAGAAGAGAGCGCTGGGAGAAGGACAAGAGGGTTTCTTCATTTTCTGAGAGAAGTTCATGCACAGAAATCGAGGAGTATTGAACCTTTAATGCTGGCACAGATTTCGAGAAGAGGTACAGCCTGCATTAATTATAGTACAGCTGCATTTAATATTGCATAGAAATCGAGAGAGCACGGCCTGTGAGTTTGGCTATACGGCTGCATTAAATACAACACAGAAATTGAGGGAGTTAACAGCATTTATTTGGCACGATTTTCGATGGAGTACGGCCTGCATTAAATTGCTGGCACACATATCGAGATAGAGTACAGTGCATTTATTGCTGGTACAGATTTCTGGACTGTACGACTGCATTAATTAGGCACAGAAATCAAGAAGGGTGTACGGCTGTTTTGCTGGGCACAAGTTTCCAGATTTTGAGATAAAATCTGTGGTGGAGATAAGTTGTATTTTTCACTATTTTTCTGTCCTGTATTTTGCTGAAGAAAATAATAAATCTCTCCTCTCTCTGACTGGTTTTCCCTGTGGGGGTTTTTCCAGGGCTGATTAGCCAAAAATCTCTGAGTCAAATTTATGGTGTGACTGTCTATTTGTTTTCAGCCTGTTAGTAATTTTTACTGTGTGTTTAAAATTGTTCGGCAAATTTTTTAAGTAGCTTTCAGCCTATGCAAAACCGGCTGAAGTGAAAAACACAAAATGTTCATTTAAACCAGCAAGCAGTAAAACTCAGTTTTCTACAAAATGTACCTTCTAACTTTGCATCACATGAAAAAAAAAGAATTTAGGATTACAAGTTTGTTGCTGCCCAATACAAAAGAGGAAACAATTGTAAAAAACCATAACTTCAAGAACAAGTTATATTTAAGTCAAATACATTTATGTAAATGTGAGAAAATCATCAAGAAAAGCACCCTAATGATATGTATTGCAGTGCCAACTTGAATTCAGAGTTGACTTAAAATAGTCATAACCTTAATATCATTGAGAGCTCGATGGGATCGTAACATCCAGCTCCTAAAATTAAGAGCTGGATGGGAAAGTAACATCCTGCTCCTAACATTTAGGGGTGTTTACGATTTAACAAGTATATTGATTTTTATTATTTAAAATTTTAAAAAAGAAAATCAAACCATTATTTATCTTTTTAAAATTTGATAAACCAAAGTTGGTATCAAAATGATTAAGTAAAATTGTGATTTCTTTCTTAAAGTTTTGAATTATATAAATTTATGCATACAAATAAACTAAAAAGCATAATTACTACAAATTCATCTTTTATTTTTTTAATAAAAATGGTTTAATCATCATTATTATCAAAATTTTAAAATATATAAATTTTATATATAAAAATAAAGTAACAACTATAATTATTATAAAATTCAAGCCAATTATAATAATTGATTATTTATTTTATTTACTTGATTTTTTTAATAAATTTTATTTTAAAATAAATATTACCTGTATAATCGTAATTTCAAAAAACTCTAAATATAATTTTAACATTAAACATAATTATAAGAAGTAAGTGCCAACATTAAATTTTATAAATAATTATTATAATTTAATAATTATTAACCTTTCTTAGCATTGTAAAAATAAATTTAAAAAAATATTTGTTTTTAATATGTAATTATTTTTATGTAAAAAAGATAACATATATTATACTATACTTTGATATTTTAATTATTATTATTATTAAAATTTAAATACTTAAATAAAAGTATATATTTATTTGAATACTTAACAAAAATGTATATTAGATTTTAGATTTAATTCTAAGCTAGCTTTTAGCTCTTTTCTTACTAAGTATTACAATTTTTACACTTGCGTCTTGTGCCAAGACTTAAGATTATATTTAACTACCATTTAGCTAATCTTTCTTATTCTCAAAGATATTGTTCCATTTATAGAAGTATACCATTATTGTATTCGATCCTCAACGCCCATCAAAGTTGAAATGCCAGTAATATATTGGATATTGCAATTCAATGTCAGGTTTACAACCTCGAGAGTGAGTTATAAATCCAAGTTCAAAGTTTATAAAGTGTTGTTATTTGAAATAGAAAAGTATTTAAGAGTATTAAGATAGTGATGTTATTTGAAATAGAAAAGTATTTAAGAGTATTAAGAGGTTGAGTATATATTTGTAATTTTCTATCATAAGTATTTAGTTTAACGTTTTGGAATTGGCTTTGTTATAACTTTCCTATACAAATTACTTTTTATTTCAATTAATCAATTCGAAACTTTTTTACATATTGTTTATACATTTTATACATTGTTTATAGTCTATGAATGAGATTAGGCCTAAATGATCTTATAGTTAATGAAAAAAAAAACTTTTGGAAGCATGATTTTATCGTTGTTATTATTATTATTATTTGTAATGTTGATTAAATTTAATCATATTTTATACTTTTAATTGAGATATATTACCAAATCCATATTCACGAATCATATGTTATTAGGTGTCATTGGAAGTGTCCTAGATGGATTAAAGGAAAGAAAACTAAGCTTAACTAATATATACTTTATTTCGAATGATCAAATCGTAATCGAATCCATCTCAGCCTTAATATTTGGATATTAAACAACTTCCATATACAAATTAAACAACTTCCATATTAAATTACTTTTTATTCTAATTAAACAACTTCCATATACAAATTACTTTTTATTCTAATTAAACAACTTCCATATACAAATTACTTTTATTCCAATTAATCAATTTGAAACTTTCACAAGCTTTATCCATTGTTTATACATTTTATACATTGTTTATGGTTGATGAATGAGATTCTATAGGCCTAAATGATCTTATAGTTAATGAAAAAACAACTTTTAAAAGCATGATATTATCGTTATTTTTATTATTTGTAGTGTATGTTTTATATTACCAAATTTATATTCATGAATCATATGTTATTAGGTGTCATTGGATTCATTGGATTTAAGGCAAGAAAACAAGCTTAACGAATATAATGATCAAATCGCGATCGAATCCATCTCAACCTTAATATATGGAGTTAAAATAAAAGCCAGCTCAAGTAGGAACGAGTATGATTGTTTTAAATTATAACAAAATAATGTTGAAGAACATTGAAGTGAAACACAAAATCAAGGAAGCACGAAGCTATGAGGAAGCACGAAGCTTCATAGCTGCAGCAAAACGGCACTCTATAATTTGAGAACACAAAATCTAAAACTGAAAGCAAAAAGCCTAAAGCAAAGGATTTCTTTTTTATTTTATTTTAAGATTTTAACTATAGAAAAGTAAAAATGAAAAAAAATGTTTAATGCACGACGCAGGATCTAGTTTGTAAAGAAGAACACGTTTTTCTGAAGCTATGATGCTCACCCCCACGTTGTTCTCTTTTCGTACTCACATGTGCAGTTTTTTTGATACAGCATCCACAGAATAGACAAACCAACTTTCATCTCTCTTTTTAGTTAATTTACTTCACGTTTATGTGACGTGTGTTATGCTTTTTAGGTGGATGACGATTGGATGAGTAAATTGTTTGGGTGGATGACGAAGGCTTGAGCAAATTGTTGTTGATATATATACAGAGGCGGGGAGGACCAGTCGATCGGTTCTAACAGAGCTGGAAATCAACTGTTTTTTCTGTTGCTACAAAAGACTCATTCATTAGGTCTATCAGCCATACACCTTAATCATCTGATCTGCCTGTACTGCTCTTTATATACGTTGCCACTGGGCTGAATTGTAAATTACAGGAGGAAATATGAAGATTATAGGAATTAGGGCGCCTTCTGCTGCGGTGAAGCAGGTGTGGTTAGTCCTCAAATCAAGAGGAACAGATGCAATGAAGACCAAAGTTGTTGTTCTTGGTGTCATCAAGGACAAGAACAAGAAGATATTCAGTAAAATGAAATCCGTATTTAGACATCAAGAGAGCCAAAGGAAATATATAGACATCACGCCAGACGACGACGATGACATTATATCTCGTACTGAAGTAGTTGAACAGATACCCCACGCAGTTCTTGAGTCAGAGACGCCGTGTGATAAGTTCCGTAGAAATTCTGTTTCAGCTGTTACAGAGCTGGGACCGCGATTGTCTACTTGCTCTATGGAGGACCAGATCGACAGTTTGACGGAGGATTTCACTAGAAGGTTTCGCAGCCAAATTGTTTTGCAGAAACAAACATCTTTTCAACGATATCGAGAGATGTTAGAACGAGGCGTAGGTGTGTGAATTAATAGTATATATTTACATTCTTGGTTCTGTTATTGAACCATGGCATTGTTACATGTATGTAGATAAATTTGAGATACTACATGTATATAAAACTCTTGGTGGCTTTGTCACGTTGAACGCAACTGTGAACATTTCATTATATATAAGATTGAAGCTAAGGAATGAAAGGCTAAAAAAAATTGAAATAGTCCAGGCTGACCTTTTTCAAGAAATCCACGCGGACCTACTGGCCGTGGAACAACTCTTTGCTTACACATATATAGGTTTTAATTTTAAAGGAGGTTTTAATGCCATTGAGACTTCATTATCATGGCCACGTATCCACCCATGGGTGGATTGCAATGTTGCCTCCCTTTCTGGTGATGTGAAATTTTATGGTTATTGCGCAGTATACATGTAACTCTTGTAATATATGGTTTGACCACAAATATAGAGGATATTTTTGATAAATCTAGAAACTCGCCTCCGATCTGGAAATATAATGCCACTAAATAATAATTAGTTGACGACTTTTTTGCAAAGGATTGGTTGAGATCCATCCGTAGTCGTTTTAAATTCAAATCAGCTTTGTTTCCAGAAATATGCGAAACATTTAAAACTTATTTGACATGCGAAACGTTTAAGAATAATGTAAAATCATTTTTGTTATTACTTAATATTGGTTCTCAAATTTATAACTGATATCTCCATGCAATCGTAAAATCTATAAAGGAACATTACATATAGAAATATTATTGGCCACACGTGTATAATCACACTTAAAAGAGTGAATCATGAAGATTTCAAAAGCTTTGATATGATATATTTTTTATATCATGAAAGTTATAATACAAAAATAGAAGGCCCATTTATGGCCAAACATATTTGATGTACATGTGTAAACAAAAGTACATATGTCCTGGACCGTGCCCCTATACTCTAACTCTGGATTGTACATAAAAATACATATTTGTCTTGGACTAACACATCAAAAATCTAACTTTCTCTTGTTTTTCCTAGACCCTGATGCTTTTCGCCTCTGTCTACGACCACTGTGCATCTCTGGCGACTGCAAATCAATGACAATATTTCTTGATCATGTAACTAAACTAGTACTGTCCAACAATAACAAAGTTTGAAAATTTAAAATATGACTCAATTGTAAATAAAACAAAGATTCACTGCATCCGTCGAGGGTATAGGTGCCTCTAGTGTCGAGGGTATAGGTGCCTCTGGTGTCCTCCTCATTGTAGAGAGTCTCTCTGCGAATAAAAAAAAAATGTCAATTATCTCAAGAATTATCAACATGTACATGAATGAGAGAGTACTAATCAATTACGTAAAAAATGATCATCTCACCGAAAAAACCATTTCTAGGGGATTACGCTAGGACTCTTCAGTTGCGTGCACTAATGGACCAAGGTGTGGCTACATTCACCAAATGATACAATAGTTAGACATCGTGCATGTCAACAATACAAATGAAATGTACAATTACAAATATTCAAGTAGATGTACCTCAGTGTGACTTATCCCTATTGTAGATGCAGCATTAACCGTGGCATCAACAATCCCACTAAGGTCTGGCATAGATGACTCTACATCCTGATGATGTAAACATGCAAAAATAACATTAAGAAAAACTACTTGTGAAGTGAATTCATGGCTAACCAACAACTGCCATTGGAAGTGTGTACATTACCATATGATGAGCAGGTTGATCCTCATGCACACCCGCTCTGTTCAAGGAAGAGGGTCGTCTGGTGTAAACAACCCCCTTATCTATGTTTGGACTACGGGGAGATCCAAACCAAAGAGGCGGTGCAGGGATCTGCAATGATGTCTATAGTCATAAAGTGTTACCATAGTTAGACATGGAGTTGAATGGATGGAATAATATGTACTAAAAAACTAACATGTTGTAATATACTTACCCCTACCTGGGACATATCTCCCCCATGGGAGTGACTGCTTCCATCAATTTCTTGCCCATCTTCAGATGCTAATAGTATCTACAAGTTTAAAAATTATAAATATTAGCAATCTATAAATGAGTGTACAATAAGAAATTTTAACAATTCGAACAAGATTCAGTGATAACCCATGTACTTACATTCTTCAAGTAATCGTAAATTCCATTATCCCACCTTGGACTATGTCGCTGATATCAACATCTCCACCATCACGTTCTAAGTGGGGTTCTTGCAACTTCAAAAATTGTAAATATTAGACAATTTAATAAATTAATCAAGACTAACACATGCATTAACAAAATGACAAATGTTTAAATATTACCTCAATGGTGGTTGTTGGGGCCTCAGGTATAACCACAACGGGTGCAGTACCACCCCCGTGAGAGGCATCAATCTCCTATAAGAGTAAATATTGCATATATTACAAATCTTTTAATATGTTACATATAGTATGGAAAAATTAAAAATTGAACAATAACGAAGTTTTAAAACAATGTCCTTACCAGACCAATAGTCATCGTAGTGGTACCATGTCTTGGTCCAGGACCATAACAGGGTCCCCCACACGATGTGCAGATGTGTGGCTCGCTTTGAGACACATGGGATGTCGGTCTATCCCCACCAATAGATGTCCATCCACCACCAGAAGCTGGTGGTTGTACACCAACAGAGGAAGAGGGCGCTCTCTGGTCAATAGTGGTCATGTGTCGAGAGACCATCTCAGCTAGATTAAAAAATGCCCTTGTGTCTGGGAAACCATGTCATGTGCAGGAGGGATGTCTACCCTCGGTAAATGGGCACGGGGTGCAGGTATCTGTGGATTGACATCTCTATGCCTAGCATTGGGTCGGTGTTGGGGCATCCCCCTACCAACTCCCTGAAAGCCCAACATGTCAAAATAGTTGACATGTTTTCCCATCACAAACTCTGCATACAATTTTTGGAGGAAGTACAACGGTACTTCCCTATTGTTGTGAGGGGGAATGTCAAAAACCATGTACCACCTATCCATCAAATTGTCTCTAATGGGTGAAAAGGTGCACCACTTAATAGAAATATGTGGCTTGTTGATCTCCAGAATGTCATCCGTCCTAGGCAGTTTAAACAATGAATAGATGTGTTGTTTTGTTATTTTGAGCTTTTTTACCTCGTTGTTACTTAAGCCATCAGCATATTGTTGTCTTTTCCTCTCCCTGTAAGATGTGATGCTATACAAAGCATCATTCGATCTTGCAATCGTATCAACAATAGACAACAAAGAATCTGACAAGGAGCGACAGAGCTCATCTCCACCCCTCCAAGTAGAACCAATCTCTCTCAAGTGGGCAATAACCCTTAGTATCTCCGCATTGTTATCCATAGTAGCCACTGCAATCATAAATACAAATAAAATATCATTAGAAATATAAACACATGATATAATGGCATCTCTAAGCATTGAAAACTGTATAACTAATGTACGACAAATAACAAAATAAACTAAATCTATCATGTAAATTTAAAAATTGATCTTAAATTTTACAGTAAAGAATAAACATTTAACATTTTTTCATTTCATATTTATGTCCTAAATTCAAGTATTAATTTTAATTTTTAAGTATGCATGTGTACATAAAGTGTCTTGACTGCATATGTTGATTGCGAAGCTCCTCTAGCTTATTTTAAAGCTTGGATTATGAAGTTTCGTCGAAATTGTGAGGTGCTGACTATTACCTTTGCAAGACCAGCTCCCAGATTGCGGGTAGAGGCAACAACTAGACCCTAGAATAGGCAGCATAATGTGTTGTTGATGAATAAAATCCCAGTATAGGCAACGCTTTTGTTAGATATGTAATTATTTGTTGTAGCGTGATGTTTTTTGGACTCCAAAGTCTATTTGGCACATCTTTATGTATTTTATGGTTGCAAGGGTTCCACTGGATTATATCATGTATGGTAGTATGTGATTGGCATGTTTAATCAAACACATCAACCTACCTATGTATGTTCATGTTCATAGAGTCTATTGTTGAACTTTGTTGTCTTGACCTTAACCAAAAAGTACCCTTCGTTCAAGACGAAATATTTGTTAAAATCATGGGAAGCTTCTATACCTTATTTTAACACTTGGATTAGGAAGTTTAATCAAAACTCTAATGTGTTTATTGATGTTCTTGGAAGACCAACTTTGATATTTCATATAGAGGCAAGGGATTTACCATGTTTGTTTATGTATTTTAGGGGAATATGTGAATTCTATTTGATTTTTTTTAGTTGTATGCAAGCTTGCAACATAATTGACAAAATTTCCATATTTGTTAATTTTGGTTTGGATTCACAATGATGCTTTCGAATATACATATATGCAAATAGTGAAGTTCATTTACAGTTTTATATGAGTTAATTGGGGTTTTGGTTTACATTGGGCATGTAAATTACTTATGGAAACTTGCAATGTGCTTGACAAACTTTGCATATTTGTGAATTTTGGTATGGGTTCACAAGGATGCTTGTGAATATGCATATAGAAATAGTGAAATTCATTTTTTTTTTAGTTAATTGGGGTTTAATTGGTTTCCATTGGGCATGAGAATTTTGGGTATGAATTTTGGTAAATAATCAAAATTATTTAATTTTTATGATTAAATTGGGGATTTGGTTTCCATTGGGGTTTTTGTTTCCACTGGCCATAATTTAATTTATTTTGGTTTAATTTTTCAACTTAGGAAAATAAATTGATGAACAAAGAGAAAAAAACATGAAAAGAAATGAGGAAAATACCTCACAAATAGGAGGTTGATCCAAAGGTGGATGTGGATGGCTTTGGCACACCCAAAAATGCATTCACCCAGTCGAGGTTTTCTCCAAAGAACTCCAATAGTCATGCGATGTGGTGAAAAAGATGCGCTCGACCTATTTGAAAAAAAAAAGCTTTCCAAAACGCACGTGCAATTTTGTTCACTAAAACGGAGGCACGATTTTCTTGAATAAAACGGAGTAACTATTTGCTTAAATAAAATGGAGGCACGATTTGCTTAAATAAAATAGAGGCACGATTTGGTTTACTATCCTAATTGGCATGCATGTTGGCAGCCTTGGGACTAGGCTTGGAAGGTTCGAGATTGCTTGGGATGATTTCTTTTGTTTGGATCAAGAGTGATTGACTTCACTCCACCATTTCATCTAAAATGTCCCTCAACTTCTTGCACACACCCTCAAATAGTAGAATCAAAACTAGCATTCCAATAACGCAAAGAGGCCATCAATGTCGAAGATGTATAAAATTGTTAAAAACCGCTGAGAATAGCAACACTCATTTACTAAATTTGGAAATGAGCAATTGCAAAGCCAAAACACCAAATGAGTCATTGCAAAGCTAAAACACTAAATGAGTAATTGCATGGTTGAAACACCATGAATGATGAACACTCATTTACCAAACATGGAAAATAAGTAGTTGCATTGTTGAAACATCAAGATGACAACACCAGATGACAATCTATCATGTAATGAACCTAAGGATGATAATATGTGGTACCTAAAATAAAAAATTTGTTTCAAAAATTCTTTTTAACTTTGATGCCCTATGATGAAAGCTAGGAATATTTTTTTTTAAATTTATAAGAGTAGGAAACTACTATTATTACAAAGAGAGGGAAAATATGGCGATTCTATGAAAGCATGTCTATTCAAAGATAATAAGATCCTAAAGATGGCATTGTTGGTAGATTCCATTTGACTGGTCGAGCTGGTACTCTGCTTCCACCTGAAGTTACTGTGAACTGAATTTGAACTGGCCTAGGGGTTGTAAAGAGCATGCATCCAGTGAGGGCGTGTGTATGGAGTTCATTTCAGGGTGCTTTTGGCTTTGAACTAGATATCCATCTCATAAAAAAGATGTTCCCTAAAAGAATAGATAGAACACTACTATACAAATAGTCGTACAACAAAGCTTCCACTAGACCAATAGATTGATCTTGAATACAATGCCAAGCACCCCTAAATTTCAAAGGGCCATTGGATTCATCATCACTTAGAAATAAAATTTCCAAAAATATTAAATTATAGACGAGGTTAAAGCTAAGTGCTCCATACAAAGTATCAGTAATGGTGAGCACACTTTCAGCTCCCGAATATATGGTGAATTGTTTTGACCTATCAACGATGCAACCAAGGATGATTTGTGAATCCCCTGCTTGAGTTGACCACTCCTTAAAAGGAAATCCCTGGTAGAGCAGTGTCCATGCCCATTATAGATATCTACAACCTAAAGGAAAGCATGCAAGATCATATTGCTGGGAGAAGTTAGATATATCTTAAAATTGGTTCACTAAACCTTTACATGGTTTCTAACACGCAAAAGATATCTTAATTTAAGAAGGAGAGAGAAGTGGCCCTTTTGCATTTAGAGTATTGCTGGTGATATTTACACTAATGTAATAGTGTGTAATCTAAAATACTTTATGAGGATTTTCCTTAATATCACTTTTTTGTATAGACTCCGACATAGTTCTATTCATATGAAGGGTTTCTTTGTGTTGGAAAATAAGTTAAGCTCAACAAGTATTTTTGCTTTCTTTGGAGAAAATTGTGTTAATAGTGCTCATATAGGTAAGGAGATGTGTCACATGCATGTATAAACTAAAGTGGGAAACACATATCCTCATATAGGTAAAAATATGTGTCACATGGCTGGATAAACTAAAGTGGAATGTATAAAATACAATAAACTAGCATAGAATCATCTTCATACTGGATCTTTTAAGCACCAAGAGGTTTGCAAGTGTTTTTATTTTTATCCCTTATTAGGCCCGGGGTTGAAATCGAGCGATGCTAGTTATCACTTCAAAGCAAAGTTATTGGATGCTTCCAAGTCAAATTGGACTACCAAGTGTTTTTCCTCTTTGAGGAAATTGAATCAGGTAAATTATATCAATCCAAGTTTGACTGAACGACCTCATGAGTCAAGCTTGGTATTCTATCTATAAAAGATAGAAATAAAATATCTAATACCTTTTCCCTAGTGTTCAATGTTTCAAAATTAACAATTGCAAGTTCTTTAGTTAAGTTTAATGATATTTTTAAAACTTTTCTTTGGGTTGCTTCACATATTGCCATAGCATTGAAGGTTTAATTTCTTGTATTAGCATGTATCTAGCTTGCGAAAAAGATGCTCTAACCGAATAAAAAGAAATAAATAATATATTAATGTCCACATATGATCAAAGTAGGTCAATAAGACTTGAAATTACATGGAGCCAAATAGAGATGAATTGGGATAGAAATAACTCTATGAAGAATGCTAGGCACTCGTAAAGTGCAAAGGGCCAATGGTGTTCAATCGACATCACCTAGAAACACATATTTCCAAAATCTTGTTATAAAGGAGTTGATGCCAAGTTCCCCATACAAAGTACCAACTCTCCTAAGCATACTTGCAGCTCCGTAACATATGGTTAATGGTTCCGATCTCTACACATTGTGGAGAAGATTCATTTTCAAAGCCTTTCCAATACATTAATCCTTAGAGATCAAACCTTGTCCATGTGAATAGCCTCAACCTGAAGGAGAGCTTGGAATTAGAATTTATACATGTCTTAACACAATCTTTAAATATTCTATAACTTGTAAAAATTATCCTAATTAATCGGCACTAAGAAGTGGCTCTTAGGATTTTAGAATACTTTTGGGGATATTTACGTTAGTGTAAAAGTGTTGATAAAAAATAATGGGTGGCATGATTAGTCTAAAGTTTTAGACTTCGCGAGGATTCTCTTTGATTTGATTTGTTATATATATAGAGAGACTGAGCATAACTCGTTTCATACAAAGGGTTTCTTCATTCTGATAGATAAGTTACGCCGCGGATAAGTTGTTTTGAACATATACAATTTTTTTAATTTGACCTACATTAGGAAATAATAGTGTTAATTATCTCATATATGTTCTTATTTTTTCTTTGACATAATATATATGCAAAATTTCCAAAAACAATTAAAAAAAATCCTCATAATATATATGCAGAATTTCGAAAAAAAAACAAATACTAAAAGTCGGTTACATTTCAGTAAGGACAACTCTAAATAGACTATTATCTTGTGGTCAAATCTTGATCGAGTAATAGTTTTAAACTCATATTTTATATAAGGCTCATCATTGCAAATCAAAGCCTAAGGGTATGGACACATTAAGGTAACTTATAGATTGGGGACACATCATCGTCGTCTCTTGTGAGTTGGTAACTTTTATTTGGGGTTTTATCATTTTGTATTGACAACAACAATTTCAATCTTATGCTCTATGAAATATAAATAGTACGGGTAAATTTTAATAGAAGACACTACTACCATAGTCAATCAATGTTATATTTTTTTAAGTGTTTGGCTGGTTACAATATTGGGAGCTGAATTTTCTTACTCCATTCTTTAATTCATGGTCTTATGATAATTATGATAGGATTTTTGTGGTCTTCTAATAAGTGTTCTATTGACTATTGAAATGAGAAATAACATTCTTTGATTATATTTTTAGGACATTTCAACTTAAAACAAGCATATTACAAAAGTTATGTAAATCATTGTATTTAAATAAAATAAATCATGAATTAGAGAACGTATAAGATTATCTCTATACATAATGAACATTTTTATATAAGATGGACATATCTTTTTTTAACCAAGGTGAAGGCATGAAAGAACAATTTACTTGCTAAAAATAAGCATGTTATGAATTGCTCCAGTTGAAACACAAATGTACTATCTAACTCTACATCACATGAAAAAAAATGAATTTAGGAATGCAAGTTTGTTGCTGCCCAATACAAAAGAGGAAGCAATTGTAAAAAACTATAACTTCAAGAACAAGTTATGTTTAAGTCAAATACATTTATGTAGATGTGAGAAAATCATCAAGAAAAGCACCCTATCAAGAGGAATAATATGTAATGCAGTGCCAACTTGAATTGAGAGTTGACTTAAAATAGTCATAACCTTTATTTCATTGAGAAAGAAGTAGATTTTTGACATCAAATTGGGTGCAATATTAAGAGATGGATGGGATCCAAATATTAATGAGTGCATAGTGTTTGATCGGGCCCAAATCCAAATATTAATGAGTGCATATAGTATTTGTAGAGGCCCAAATCCCTAAAATGGACTGTTAAAAGTAAAATAATGTTTATTAGTAAACTATAGAATGTACATAAACATCATGTATTAAGTCATTTAATTATATATCAAATGGAGAAAAATTCCTTACAACTTATGTACCAAGATAATTTGGTACCATATGTATCATTAGTGTCCCAAGTTTTGGTAAACTATATGTAGGTAATTCCTACCCATTATAATTTTTGTGTGTATTAATTTCTAAAATTTAGGGGTGTGTACATTTAATGAGTATATTGGTGTTTACCCTTTAAAATCCAAAAGAAGAAAATCAAACCATTCCTTTATCTTTTTAAGATTTGATAAACCAAAGTTGGTATCAAAGTGATTCCTTACCTTTTTAAGATTCATCCTTAAATTTTTAAATTGTATAAGTTTATGCATACAAATACATTAAAAACCATAATTACTATAAAATTCAAGTAAATGAATATTTCTTTTATTTTTTTAAGAAAAACAGTTTAGTCATCATTATTATCAAAATTTTAAAATATATAAATTTATATATAAAAATAAAGTAACAACTATAATTATTATAAAATTCAAACCAATTATAATAATTGATTATTTATTTTATTTACTTAATTTTTTTAATAAAATTTATTTTAAAATAAATAATACCTATATAATTATAAGATCAAAAAACTCTGCACATAATTTTAACTTTAAACGTATTTATAAGAAATAGGTACCAACCTTAAATTTTATAAATAATAATTATAATTATTATTATTAATGTGTTTTAGTTAAAAAAAAAATTTAAAAAAATTATTTTTAATATTTAATTATTCTTATGTAAAAAAATAACCTATATTATCATACTATTAAAATTTAAATATTAAAACAAAAATATATATTAATTTAAATACTTAGCAAAAATGTATATTATATTTTAGATTTAATTCTAAGCTAGCCTTTAGCTCTTTTCTTAGTGAGTATTACAATTTTTACACTTGCCTCTTGTACTGAGACTTTAGATTATATTTAGTTGAACTTTAGCTATCTTTCTTATTCTCATAGATATTGTCCCATTTATAAAAGTATATCATTATTGTATTCTATCATCAACCCCATGAAAGTTGAAATGCCAATGACATATTGGATATGGTAATTCTTAGACTTTCTTTATACATTAATGTCAAAATGATTTCTCTTTGGCGTGAATTTGGTTTATTTTCATCTTTACAACCTCAAGGTTATGACTTCTTTAGGTGTTCCTCAAGCTTGGGGCTGTGGTCTTCATGGTTTGTTGGGTTGTTTGAGAACTGGTGGTTGTGGTCGGCTTAGGTGTTTCATAATGTTAAGTTTTGGGTGTTTCATAATGTTAAGTTTACAACCTCCATAGTGAGTTTTAAATCCAAGTTCAAAGTTTATTAAGTGTTGTTATTTGAAATGGAAAAGTATTTAAGAGGATTAAGACATTTTCATCAAAATCAAATAGTGATGTAGTGGGTGCTAGAGAGGTAGAGTAGTTGAGTATATGTTTGTAATTTGCTATCATAAGTAATTGGTTTAACGTTTTGGAATTGGCCTTGTTATAACTTCCATATACAAATTACTTTTTATTCTAATTAAACAACTTCCATATACAAATTACTTTTTATTCCAATTAAACAACTTCCATATACAAATTACTTTTTATTCCAATTAATCAATTTGAAGCTTTCACAAGCTTTATCCATTGTTTATACATTTTATACATTGTTTATTGTTTATGGTTGATGAATGAGATTCTATAGGCCTAAATGATCTTATAGTTAATGAAAAAACAACTTTTAAAAGCATGATATTATCGTTATTTTTATTATTTGTAGTGTATGTTTTATATTACCAAATTTATATTCATGAATCATATGTTATTAGGTGTCATTGGATTCATTGGATTTAAGGCAAGAAAACAAGCTTAACGAATATAATGATCAAATCGCGATCGAATCCATCTCAACCTTAATATATGGATTTAAAATAAAAGCCATCTCAAGTAGGAACGAGTATGATTGTTATAAATTATAACAAAATAATGGTCAGAACATTGAAGTGAAACACCAAATCAAGGAAGCACTAAGCTTCATAGCTGCAGCAAAACGGCACTCTATAATTTGAGAACACAAAATCTAAAACTAAAAACTAAAAGCAAAAGCATTTTTTTTAATTTTAAGTTTTTAACTGTAGAAAAGTAAAAAGGAAAAAAAATGTTTAATGCACGACGAGGATTCAGTTTGTAAAGAAGAACACGTTTTTCTGAAGCTGTGATGCTCACCCCCACGTTGTTCTCTTTTGGTACTCACATGTCCAGTTTTTTGATACAGAATAGACAAACCAACTTTCCTCTCTCTTTTTAGTTAATTTACTTCACGTTTATGCGATGTGTGTTATGCTTTTTAGGTGGATGACGATTGGATGAGTAAATTGTTTGGGTGGATGACGAAGGCTTGAGCAAATTGTTGTTGATATATATACAGAGGCGGGGAGGAACAGTCGATCGGTTCTAACAGAGCTGGAAATCAACTGTTTTTTCTGTTGCTACAAAAGACTCATTAGGTCTATCAGCCATAGTTTAGACCTAAATCATCTGATCTGCCTGTACTACTCTTTATATACCTTGCCACTGGGCTGAATTGTAAATTACAGGAGGAAATATGAAGATTTTAGGAATTAGGGCGCCTTCTGCTGCGGTGAAGCAGTTGTGGTTAGTCCTCAAATCAAGAGCAACAGATGCAATGAAGGCCAAAGTTGTTGTTCTTGGTGTCATCAAGAACAAGAACAAGAAGATATTCAGTAAAATGAAATCCGTATTTAGACATCAAGAGAGCCAAAGGAAATATATAGACATCACGCCAGACGACGACGATGAGATTATATCTTGTACTGAAGTAGTTGAACAGATACCGCACGCACTTCTTGAGTCAGAGACGCCGTGTGATAAGTTCCGTAGAAATTCTGTTTCAGCTGTTACAGAGCTGGGACCGCGATTGTCTACTTGCTCTATGGAGGACCAGATCGACAGTTTGGCGGAGGATTTCATTAGAAGGTTTCGCAGCCAAATGGTTTTGCAGAAACAAAATTCTTTTCAACGATATCGAGAGATGTTAGAACGAGGCGTAGGTGTGTGAATTAATAGTATATATTTACATTGTTGGTTCTGTTATTGAACCATGGCATGTTACATGTATGTAGATAAATTTGAGATACTACATGTATAAACTCTTGGTGGCGTTGTCACGTTGAACGCAACTATGAATGTTTCATTATATAAGATTGAAACGAAGGTAAGAAAGGCTAAAGAAAAATTTGAAATAATCCACGCGGACCTGCCGGCCGCCGACATATCTTTACAATTCTTTATTTACAAAAATATAGTTTTTAATTTCAAAGGAGGTTTTAATGCCAATGACACGTCATTATCATGGCCACGTACCCACCCATAGGTGGATTGCAATGTTGCCTTATCTACGTTGAATATACTTCACACTTTCTCGTGATGTGAAATGTTATGATTATTACGCTCTAGACTCTGCATTCAAGTATTGGAATATATGGTTTGACCACAAAGATAGAGGATATTTTTGATAAATCTAGAAACTGGCATGCGATCTCGAAATATAATGCCAGTAAATAATAATTAGTTGACGACTCATTTCCAAAGGATTGAATGGGATGGGATGCATGGTAGTCGTTTCAAATTCAACTTTGTTTGAAAAGGAAATTATCTAAAACTTACCAGCTTTGTTTAAAAAAGGAAGATTCCTAAAACTTCCCAACTTTGTTAAAAAAAAGTTACTTAAAAGTTACTTGACATTTGAATGTACCCAACCTTTTTTAGATCATTTAATTATTTGGTTTTTAAATATGTCTCATTTCAATTTAAAAAAGCCAAACATAATCAGTTTGTCATCTTTATTTTAATGTTAAGCTCAATTAATATTTTTTTAAAGTAATTTTGAATATAAAGAAATTGGACTTAAAGAATATTATTACTTAATATATATGAATGATATCAAAATTCTTTTCAATATTTTAAAATTAGGTTATTAAGGAAAAATTATTAAAATGAAAAAGAGAATAGTACACGACAACAAAATAAGTTTATAAAAAAACAAAATGCATTCATAAGTGGCGAACCCATTTATAATAATGTAGAATAGTAGAACAATGACCAATCATGGAAGACATTTTCCATACGTTGGAGATGTTGACAGTGGCTTTCGTCATATCTTTCACTCTTACGTCACTGCTTTATGGGCGTCTTCTAAGTAGCCGGTTTGGATAGGCATGGAAGTGGTTATCAAGAAATGAATGATCTCGAAGTGGGATTTAGATGTAGAATCTTATATGTATTTAGTGTTTAAATTTGAATGTTAAAAAAAAACGTTTATGCATATTTTATAAATGTGAAGTTAAAATTATTTTGAAAAAATAAAATTTTTATTTTTATTTTTTTAATTAAGAAAAATAAATTTTAAAGAATTATTTTTAAAACTAATATAGATTCACTAAAAGAGATTTACCAAGCACTAAAAGCCATTAAATATTTCTAGGATCAAACTTATTTGTACAAATATTAAGGAACCATTTTAATTTATCTAATTTGTTATTTTATATATGCCTTTGTGTGAACACTAAAAAGTGTTCACCTAACTCTCCATGGTCTAAACCATATATATACATCATATTCCCACCATATACCCTCATTTTATCTTTACAATTGTATTTCCACAAAAATGGTCTAATACATCATTATTCCTCTCCATAAATGAAGGGATGGTTAGCATTCATTATGGTTTATCCCCACTTTCTCCTTAAAAGGGTAAAAAACCCTAAAAAATGAGAAATGGTCAAAATACCATAGATAAATACCATGGGAAATAAAATACCAAGGGTCATTACCATGGGTTAAAAAACTCTAAGACTATACTATAAATACATTGTGAAGGGGTCTCCCAAGACACTTTTCCATTCACTTGTGGTTACTCTGTGCCATTTTGCTATCATATATACCACATACTTTCCTGTCATTATTCATATTTCCACGCCTCTCCCACTTTGAATCCATCCCCCGTTTGACAACTATCCATGGAGAAGACTGGAGAACCAACCCGTGGAGCTGCAGAACCACTTCCGATGATGGCTACAGTGGCCCATCTTGTAGGAAAAAGGTATCTTGGTTTTCTTTCATGCATTAGTTAGTTTATATATGTAAAAAGCCCTAAAAAATATGTGTTACCGTTGTTGCTATTGTTGTTTAGTTTTTTGTTATTCCATTGAACTCTACCTTATGATCTCAACAATCTAAGGTTAGTGCATCTGCATGTAGCCGAGGAGAAATCCCCACTAAATTTTTTGCAACTCCACTAGATAGTTGGGTTTGGCATACACATCAATTGCACAGATTTCACACCATATAAGTGAAAAACTTGGTTCATGACCCCAAGAAAGCCTTAAAAATAACTTAATACAACCAACATTGTAACCCCGCTTGAGGACAAAACAATATTGTAGCTAAGTTGGGACTTTGGGGAGAGGCACCCAAACAACACCCCTTTGTCACTTATATCTTGAGACATATTTGTTGTCCATTAGGGGACCAAAATCCTCTTGTACTTGTTGACACGGTCACAACCAATTTGTCAGGAGGCCCCTTGCTCTACAGGAGTAGGCCACAAATGAAGGGGTTCCAAAATTCAGGGTGGAATACCGCACTCCATCTTGCACCGAATTCTAACCCTTCGCAATCATCCCTGTATCACCCAACCGGGGGTCGAGGGCCAAAGGGCTTGAGTGCAAGTAAACCGAATGGACATGTCATGAATGAGGTAGGCTAGTTGTCATTCTTTTAGTGCTCTTTTACCCAGAGGTCCTTCTCAGTAGTGGGATTATCTTAACCTATATTGTTCTTCCATTTCATATTATCTGACTGGGATTTCATCACCCTGCTGAGGAGTGGCTGAGGATACCATTTGTGAGGGGCTTCCAGCTTGTAGTTAGGGGCTTACTTGCACTCATACCCCATAGGTTAGTGAGTCATTTTTATTTGATAGGTAGTGTTTCTTGTTGGCTTTCTAGCCACTTTGTTGTAGACTCGCCTTGCTGTGACCCATTGTCACAGTTTGGTTTTAGAGATTGTTGTTGGCCCGTGAGCCACCATTTCATATGCTCTCCTTCTACACACTCGGTTGTAGTTGCGTTTTTTAGCCTATAATTGATATTCTTGAGTTTCCATTAATTACACAACACTCCATCATGTCATCATAGCTCAACCATGCTACTCACATAGGATTACAGGGCACACCCCCCAATTTGGTTCTTTGAATTGTCACAGTGGGAGCCATCTTCGACATCACTCACCACCTTCGGAGCCACACACGGCCTCTGAGTCTGATTCAGATTCATATCAGTCCGAACACACCTTGTTCACTACTCCATCTAGCCCCATGGCTGGTATACATCCCGATCCCTTTCAAAGGGGGATTGTTAGTAGTGGGATCATGCCCATTCTACCTATCATCATAGGTATCCCTTCCACTGGGCCTACAGGCCATGGTCCTAGTGGGCCCCTTGTCATTGCACACACTCTTGTTGGTTCACTACGCACTAGTGGTTGTCCCATTCGAACCACCATTGTCACTAAAATTCCACCATTTATGCTTGGGGGAATTGGCCCTTCTACATCGGTTCTGACTATTCCTGCCATACCAACAATTTTTCCTATTGTCGAAAGTCATCCTTATCCACCCCCAATTATGCATGGGAACTAAGTTCCTGTTGCCACCGACACCATTGTTGGTCCTTCCCGAGCCTCTCTCAGTTCTAGATTACATTTTATGGCTAGTATTAACCTGCCTGATTTGGCATAGTTAATCGATGACTCCATATGTCATCACCCACATTGGCTTCATGTGCCTACCAAGATTCCCTCAGACATCCCTAAGTTTGAGGGTAAGGTAGGAGAGGATCCTCAAAATCATATTATGTCATTCCACTTATGGTGTTCATCCAACAACATAGTGGATGATTCCATATGGTTGAGGTTGTTTCGATGCACACTCACTGGTGTTGCGGCCAAGTGATATGTCGCATTGCCTCATCCTACCTACCCCGACTTCTCCTCATTAACTTCGATGTTCCTTCAATACTTCTAGTGACCATTCTGTTATGATGAGGGAGTGGAGATCTTACTGTCCTGTCGACAAAACACAACTAGCCATATCACAAATCATATCTATGAATGGCGTCATCGCCGTAGCTTATGCAAGATCCAGTTAGAAGATGTGATCTTCCTAGATTAGTTCCTCGAAACCTTACTCCCCCCTTAACCAAGGATGTTGCATCTGAGCGCCCGTAAACCGAAGAAGAAGCCATACTTAAGGCTCAGCAGTTTGATCTAATATATGCCCAATCTGGTTACTTGTATACCATTATACCCATTGCTCCTCATATCGACACCTCATTCTTAGACACGTTGGGGGCATCCCATGTTGTTGATGGAGTCATCAGCTCTATTACCCAACATCCTCAGTATCATCCAGCCTCTCCCATGATGCCACCCCATCCCGGTAACACCCATAGTGTTTCCCAACCAGGTTACGCTTTTGATTACTCACGCGTAAAGGCTCCTGATTACTCATGCGTAACCAAATTTACTCTCTCATTTTACTTAATTTATTTCACATTTATATGTGTGTTATGCTTTTTAGTTGGATGACAAATGCATGAGAAAATTGTTTGGGTGGATGAAGAACGCTTTAGCAAATTCTTGATATATATACAGAGGTGGGGAGGACCATTGTTTTATGTCAGTCGATCGGTTCTAATAGAGAAATCAACTGTTTTTTCTATTGTTACAAAAGAATTAGGTCTATCAGCCATAGACCTAAATCATCTCTGCATGTACTCCTCTATATATGTTGTGCCACTGGGATGAATTGTAAATTTCGGGAGGAAAGATGAAGATAGGAAGGGTCTCGTCTTAGGTGACGTAGGTGTGATTAGTCCTCAAATCAAAATCAAGTGCTCTCAATGGAAGAGCAGCCGACACAATGAAGACCAAAGTTGTTGTTCTTGGCCTCATCAAGAAGAAGAAGATATTCAGTAAAATGAAATCCGTATTTGGACATGAAGAGAGCCAAAGGAAATATAATTCCAGCAATAATAATATTGCATTGAAGGTGTATCAAGTTTTTGACCCCGACGATGAGATATCTTGTGAAGTAATTGAACAGTTTGAGCATCTACCCCTATGTGATAAGTTCCCTAGAAATTATGTTCATGTTATAGAGGGACAATTTGGCAGATGATTTCATTATAAGGTTTCACAGCCAAATGGTTTTGCAGAAACAACATTCATTTCAACGATACCAATAGATCTTAGACCAAAGCGTGTTATGGGCGTTAAAAGTGTTGCATGGATATGGAGTCCTTAAATTTGCAGAGGATGAGGAGGATGAGGCTAAAGATTTGAAGGTGAAACATTCAATCAGTTGGGACGATTTGATTACCCTGTCACAACTACGATGAGCATAGAGAACTCGAAGAGAAGCATTCAGGATCGATGCTTTGACTTGGCTTCGCAGTTTAATGCTGATAACCGAATATTGTTCCTTGTTCTCACATGTTTTATTTTTAATGTAGAGAACCATTTACTATGTATATTTAAGGACTTTTTTCATTGTTGGTTCTGTATTGAAACATGGGATTTTACATGTTGATAAATTTGAGATACATAAATAAACTCTTGGTTCCTTTGGCACATTGAACACAACTATACATATTTCATATACACTCTTCAACAAACATAATGTTTTGCATGAAAAATATTGAGGAAGTCGAGAAGATGAAGATAGAGCATAGCTAAAAAAGGTAGAAGAAGAAGGATTTTGGACAAGTTCGTGATGACATAATACTAAAATCCTATAAAGGAATAATTAATATTTGTGAATGTATCGACTTATGTTAATGAAGCAAAAAAATGTTCAAAGTTTTCCTATAATTTAAAGAAGATGAGGGTAAGAATAGAAAGGATATATATACAAATTCTACTATTTGGATTGGATGCCCATTTTTTTCTCTAAATTGGTCGGTTTTTTTTTTGCAAAATTTTAATGTAACTGTGTTTTAATATCAATTTTGATGGTAGAAATGGATTTAGAATGCTCAAAAACCCCTAGGCACTCAAAATTTCAAAACTTGATAAGTGTAACCTAGATTAAAAAAAAATCGTCTTGATTTTTATCAAAACCATGTCGAAAAATCAGCCTAATCCGACCCAAATAGTAGAATTTTTAAGACCATGCCCAACTATGCCGAAGAGAAAGGAAATGTCTAAAATTCCAAAACTTGACAATTGTAATCTGGATTTTTAAAACTTCCATCCAAATTTTATCATCCAACCCAAATCGTAGAATTTTTAGACTATGCAAGAGAAAAGATATGTCTAAAAATTACATGCCTTAGCATATGTTCTTACACAAAAATACCATCATATATCATGGCTTGCATCACCAGCCACTAGTGGTGGGATGAAGAGAAAACCACACCAAAATCGAGAGGTCCAGGCTAGTTATATTCAAGAATTATAAAACTAGTCCTTGATGAGGATGAGTGTTATACCATACGAAGACAATTGAGCCACTACATCAATGGAAATAGTGCATATGGGAGTAACCATGGTGCCAATTCATGCTCTTATGGAAAAGATAAAGAATAGGACTATTATCCCTACCCCACTCGGACAAAGACATCACTTTTACCAAAAAAAGGGTTTTACAAATATTTCTTGTTTAAATAACAATTAAGGTAAAGAAAGGTCAGAAAAAACTAAGATCTTTGAATGGATTTTACACAATTTGGACGTCATAAAATATTGAGTTAAATGATTCAAGAGATATTATTGGAAATAATTATGAAGATGGTTGAATGAAATATAAAATATTGATATGGTAATATAAAGTTATATGAAAATACCAATTGTACCATACAAATACACATGGTAATGGTTTGATTGAATAGAAGTTCCCCTTAGGGGTTTCATAACCAAAATATTCTAGTGTCCCCTGTCCCTTGCTTAATATTTGTTTGAGTTAGTTTGTTCTTGGTTCTTCTTCACAACACAAATATTTTCAAGAATGTGCATGGAAAGTGTATAGTTTTTTCCATACAAAAAAATCTTGTTTTATATATAAAATACAAAATACATTGTGTGGATGATCCACTATCATCATATTGATAAGTGACCATATATCCATAATATTCAGCTCAATAATAAGCTATTCAAAAGTATAAAACATAGGAGAACCATGCCAAATACATAAGCCTTCCAACTCTTCAAAACATAGTGTTAATTAAGTACCCATCAGTACTATGTTCTTCAAGGGCAGAAAAAACATAAAATGCCCCAGACAGTATTCAAAAAACAAGATAGTCTGTCCAATATCCATACCAAAACATTCCAGTAAAAACCTGTCCAAAATGCATCAAATACATTGGGAAGCCATGTCAAAAAAGGAAACTCCATGGTGTTTCCCACAGCACATCACTACCCCAAATCAAAACCTTACTGCAACTTAGAAACTGACAAGACCATCAGTACTTCTTTGTAGTATACAAGTGATACTGCCCCAGTCGTATGCAAAGATCCATACATACTGCACCATAAAAAACGGACAAAACTATCCAATATCCATAAAAAAACAACAACTACTGCTCAGAGCATACAAGAAACTGTTATCCATCCAAATCAAGTATGTATGTATGCACACTACTCAAAAAGACAGTAATGTATATACTGCTTCAAACATAAAATGAACTACTCCAGAAATGACTTCCCAGCTGAAACAAATCAAGCTTTCAATCCTGCTAAAACAAGCAAGACCAAATATAAAATCAGCATTCCATAAAAAACATCTTATCTGACCAAAAATACTTCTCTATATAGAAAGTTAAAAACACTATGTTCCAAAATATCATCAAAATTAGATCGAGGAAAAAAATTCCCCCCAGTCACCAAAACTAAAAGGCTTAAAAGACCTTAAAAGTATCATGTCTTCCAGCCCCATGATACTCACTGATAAGCCAAAACCCATGCTGAACTTTCCTTCCATCATTAGCTAATTTATTAGCAATAGAGTTTCTTTCCCTATAAATATGTGAAAAGTCAGCCTGCTAAAAAAAACCAGTCAGTCTGGTAACCTCCTGTAATAACTAATCAAGATGCACATTATGACATCTGAATTTGCCAGAGATCCAGTTAATAACTAGCAATGAATCACCAAAAATCTGAATATGTGAAATCTGCTTGTCCAAAGCCAAATAGATAAGTAGTTTCACAGCAGATTACTCTGCAAAATTATTTGATCCAATCCCCAACCCAGCTTTAAAAGTTATATAATGGTCATCTTTAAAGTATAGAATACCCCCAGCCCCACACACTTGTGGTTTGCCAAAAGCAGAACCATCAAAAAAACCCCAAGGTTTTGTTTTGTCAATAACTTCCTTAGTGATGATTATGATCTTCAAAACAATAGTATCCAAAGGATAAGATGAAATTAAACCCAGGCTAAATGTTGAAACCTGCGTAGGAGATGTGTTTTGGTTATCAAAACAACAACGGTTTCTAGATTTCCAAATAAACCAAAATACTATTATAGGCAAAGATCTGATATTTTGTACCTTAGTGTTGTAAACCCAGATCTTCAAACATGACAGAATTGAGCCCCCAACCCAAAGATTCTAAATATTAACCTTAGCTTCTATCTCTTTCCAAATTGATTTTGTATAAGGTAAATCAAGACCTAAATGTGAATTAGTTTCAGCATCACACTTGCACAAGTAGCATCTTCCAGGACCTTCCCATCCCCTGATGTTAATAGAATCCCAGGTAAGGGCTTTCCCTGAAAAAAGAGACCAAACAAAAATCTTTGACTTAAGTGGACACTTCATATTCTAGAACATATTCCACCACCACTCAATTTGCCTTTCATGCTATTCCAAAAACAGATGTAAGTAACCACATCTGGGAGAGTTCTTGCCAGTTTTTGCCTGATTCCAAACAAGTGTATCATCCTCAATCCTGAACCTAATATGATTGGATTTAAGTATGGCTAAGTAGCCATTCCAAGTACTAATATCAACATTCTCAACAAGTCCAAGATCAATTGAACTTAACCAACCCTGTTCCATTAAGAAAGATACAAGCAAAGTCCCAACATCTTTTAAAAAATAATAACCAGCAGAATGAAGATATTCAATTAAGTGAGAAGGTAAGCCATGACGCCATTTGCACCCTACCCATGGATCCAAGCCAATTCGAACGTTAGCTCCATTCCCAATCTTCCAAACCAGAAAATCACCAATAAGATGAAAAGACCAAAGCACAGATTTCCAACATATGGATATACCTGATTTCTTTTTATCCCTTTCTTTGATCCAGTCCAACAAAGATAGAGGCCAAATATATTTCTGAAGAACAATTTGAACCCATAGCCCTGATCCATGAATAATGTTCCAAACACTTTTTGCAGCAAGTGCTTTAGCAAATAAAGCAGGTACTTTTAGACCCCATCCCCCCAAAGATTTTGGACTAGCCAGAACCTTCCAGGAAATCCAAGGCATCCTAGAAGAAGACCCATCACCACCAAACCATAGGAATTCAAAACAAAGTTTTCTAATTTTCTCAACGATCCCAGCAGGAATCCAGAAATGCATCCAAAAAATAGGCAGAGCTTCAAGAACAGACTTAATCAGAACCAGCTTGCCACCCCTAGACAACCAACGATGACTCCAATGCATAATGCATTTTTCAGCTTTAGCAATTAGCCAATCCCAGTCTTTTAACAAATATCTGCAAGGTTTTAGATAAAAACCAAGGTATTTCATACCACTGTTAATTTTTGACACAATGTATGAAATTTTTTTTTATAGAGATTAACTCATCATCATCCATCCTAGAATAATAGAAGGATGATTTGTCTTCATTAATAATCATCCTGGTGGCTTTAGTAAAGTCCATCAAGATCTCATACAAATTTGACAAAGACTGAGCTGATCCATCAGTAATCATGACAATATCATCAACAAAAAGTACATGAGTCATTGAAATATTATTTCCAAAGGAGATGCCTCTGTAAATACCCATGTTTTTAGCAGATCTTAAGGCCCTACTCAAACCTTCAGCAACAACAAGAAATAATAAAGGTGCAAGTGGACACCCCTGTCTAAGTCCTCTTCTAGATCTAAAAAAACTGGATGCCACATCATTAATCAAAATAGAGAAAGAAACATATGTTAAACTACTCATAACCCAAGTAATGAAAGGTACACAAAACCCCATTTTGGTTAAGATAACCCTCAGATAAATCCAGCTAACTCTATCATATGCTTTAGATAAATCAATTTTCAAAACCACTGACTTTAACCCCTTGCTGTGTATAGTATGAATGCCTTCCTGAATGGCACCCACAGCCTCATGAATTTGCCTACCAGGAAAAAAACCAAACTGCTCATAGGATATATATCTACCCAATACCTTCTTTATCCTGGAAGATAAAATCTTACCAATAATCTTGTAACTGAAATTACATAAAGAAATTGGCCTATATCCATCAAAGGTACAAGGACAATCAGATTTTGGTATCAAGGCAATAAATGTTGAGTTAAAAACTACGGGAATTTTACCACATTTCCTAGAAACCTCAATAACCCTTAACAAGTCCAAACACATCACATCAATAAGAGTACTATAAACCTCCACAGGAATCCCATCCAGACCAGGACTCTTATCATTTTTGCTCACCTTAAGTATATAAAGTATCTCCTCCATAGTAATAGGTTTCATGAGCTCAGAATTCTCCTCAACTTTGATGGATGATGGAAAGCTATGAGAAATTTTCAGTAATTTAGAAAAGTGTAGATTTGTATCAGCTTGAAATAATGTCTCAAAATGATTAACAGCAGCCACAGCAATATCTTCAAAACCTTCCACCAGATTCCCCCCATCATCATTAATCTTCCGTATAGAATTAGAATTCTTTCGTAGATTAGCAAATTTATGGAATAAAGGTGTGTTGTCATCCCCACAAAGTAACCAGATGGCCCTACTCTGCTGTCTAGCTTCACGTTCTTGCTCCAATAGAATTTTCCTCTTACGAGATTCCAATATAATCAGGGCTTCCTTATCCTCAACAGACGAGAAACCAAATCCAAACTTATGAGAAAAAACAGAGAGCATTTTCTCAATTTCCACTAAGTCTTTGAACTCACTCTCCTTCTTTTTAACAGACCATGCAACAGAAACCTCCTTGATTCTCTTAAGATTGGAGACAAATTGAGAAGCAGGGGATTCTAGTAGATGATCATCATAAACCACCCAAGATGCTTTCAAGGTATTAACCAGATCCTCATTTTCAAGCCAATGTGGATTGAATTTGAAAGGATTTTTCAGCTTAGCCCCCCTATTCGATATCTAAAAGAAGACAGGATGGTGATCCAATTCACCACCACTTCCCACCCACTATCTATAAAAATAATCAAGATCGAGCATATCTGCTGATAACAGGATTCTATCCAAACGTTTACAAATATTTTCATCCCCAACCCTTCGATTATTCCATGTGGGAAACATAACAGAAGGTGCAACATCCACAAGACCAAAATCCTCCAAAGATTTTGAAAAAAATTCAGAAAGTGGATCCGATCTAGCCCTACAGCCCCATATCTCAGATAATCCCAAAGTAAAATTCAAATCCCCTCCTAGGATTAAATGATTACATTTAAGACCATCTAAACCAAACAAATTTCTCCAGAAAACTTCTCTTTCAATATAAGGACCATAAATATTTAACAGGCATATATCCATGTTCAGTTCAAAAGAGAACAAAGATACACACAATCCCGAAGCCACACCCTAGGCATTCAGCAATTGAAAAAATATGGATCTCCAGCCTAACAGAAGGCCTCCAGATTTACCACGAGCATCCAAGGATAAAAAAGTCCATCCCTTCAACATAGATTCCAAATCAACTACTAACATATGCCCAATACCCATAGACTCTTGCAAAAATAGAACATCAACATGTTGAGCTTCAACAAGTCTATATACTGCTAGTTTTTTTGGTTTACTAGCCAAACCACGACAATTGAGGGTCATCAAGATCATAAAGAAACCAAAACAGGGGACATCACTTCTCTAAGCATCCCATCGTCCCAAAATAGTTCATTATCCTTTGATTTAAAACCATCAGATCTCATTCTTGATGTATCCTTGCCCACTCCAATCCTAGATGAAGTAGATGACCCAAAATATTTAGTTCCAGATCTAAGGAAAAAGCCAGTATCAAATAAGGGTTTTAAAGGGGACAAGATACCCAGGTTTTTATAAGAAGAGGCCTGATCACAATTATCAACAGTCAGATCCTGAACAGGTATAACTAGTGGTTTAAGAGTCAGGACAATCCCATCATCAACAATATCCAAAACCACCTCCCTAGATTTCATAACATCAACCCTAACCTCATCTAAAGTTGCAGAAATAATCGGATTTTTAACCCTCTAGACAAGATTAGGTTTAGGCTCCTCATGATATTTCTTTTTCAAGGTTAAAAGACATTGTGAAGCCAAATGGCCATAACTATGACAACGGTTACACTTGAAAGGGATACCAATGTAATCAAGAGATTGATTAAATACATCATCCCCAATATTAATATCAATATCAGAGGCTAGACCCTTCCTAAGGTCCAGTAACACCAAAACCCTTCCCAGACAACAAACCCTAGAAACTAAAAAAGATAAATCAGCTTCCAAGAAAGTACCAAGAGTATTCCCAATCAATTTGAAAAAATCCAAAGACCATAACTCAAAAGGTAAATTAGGTAATTTTACCCAGATGGGCATCAAATCATACCTCTCATGCCTCGGGTCAAATAAAGGTGACCAGCGTTTGAGCAACAAACCAGAATGTTTCCATCTCCAAACCCCTGCCAAGATACTGGCCACATCAGCCTCAGATATGAACTTAAATGCCAACCAACCCTTCGGAAGTAGAAAAATATCAGGACAAGTAATATCCGACCATGTATCAAGTACCAATTTCTTCACTCCATCAGGTGATACCCTATGCCCTCCAAATCTGCCAACCACCGTGAGTGCATTTGTGAGCATAATGTCATTTAAGGCAATATCTTCTCCCACCACCAGAAGCAGCAGAGTCACTTTTCGAACAGGTTTAGGTCTACATTTATGGACTATTGGACAAATTGTATCCAATTCAACCAAAGGTTCATGCCCATCCACTTGAACAGGTAAACTATTTACCCCATCAAAACCTGCATAGGAGGACCCATCATCAAACTTCTTGGACTCCACACACCTGTCCTCAGACATATAGTCCTGATGAAAACTTATATCAAGTCCCAGCTCCTCCAAATCCGGATTGACAGATACAAACCCTAACCCAGAATCCCCTCCCGGAAGGCCTTCCATATCCCTCAGCAATATCTCAGATTGAGCAGATGAAAAAAATTTACCATCAAAACCCTCCCAACAAGACACCTTATCATCCAGACCAACAAGGGATTCATGGTTAAATACCTGGAGAGAACATGCCAAGGCAGCATCATCCTTCATTGAATTAAACCGACCTGGACAAACTCCACCATTATCTATCAACCCTAGCTGACATTGATCCCGTTCTTCTATTAGCCCCACCTGACAGCGCACCAAATCATCATCCGACTCCATAGAAATTACCTTTGATAGATCTAGATTTAACACCTTCGATAGATCCAGATTCGGCACTGGAACTAAACCATCCTCCGGCGAAAAAATCATTTCCCCCACATAATCATTTACAAACTCCATTGTGGTCCAACCATGCTCATAAGTCTCCTCCGCCAGAGATCTAGTAAAAACCCCACGTCCAATTAAAGGAGACCGTGCCATCTTCTGGTGCGAATGACCAGAGATAGTCCCACAAAGCGAAATAGATAATTTCCCTGGGCATTCATCATCTGAAACTTTCATTATCTGGTTACTGCACAGAAACGGAGCCTCCACCAACTACGTCTGCAACAAGCATGGATTTGGAACAGGAGTAGAGCATAAAACCGGAGATAGAACCATAGCTCCCACCGCATCACTCACAGAGACCGAATTGAATCTACAAGGGTCCAAAGATTTTGTTTTTGTCGTCCGGGACCTAGTTAAAACTCGGCGTCCCTTCGGTGGAGTTTGATCCACCGCCTTAATAGCCCAAAGGGACATTCCCACGTATCATTCAAATCTCATCAAAACCAAAAATAAAAACCAATAAACAAACCCTCCGTCGCTTAGATCTGGATTGATTTCAGAGTGACACGTTCTCGGTTCGCGGACTCCCAAAAATTAGACTGCCACGAGATGATTATAGTACTTAGCCCTATTCAATGATCAAATCAATAATCATAGCCAAATTTGATCCAAGAAAAAAGCCAAACCGTCGATCAAAGAAAAACACATCACCGGCCTCTAGGGTTCCGATCAACCATATAACCTACATGGATTCTGATCAGGTACGATCTGATAAACAAATTCTTCAACCAAATCATAGGCTGACCTAGGACACCAAGATAAACGTTCTTTCACCCGAAATCTTCACGCTAAGATTACGTTCTGTCGCCACTCCCAACTTTTCGCTCACTCCCTCTAAATGTTTAAAGACCAAGATTAGTTACTACACTAATTTACACTTTGGTTTTCACTAAGGATGCCATTATTTTTGTAATCTCTTTTCTTTGGTGATATATTTTTATTTAGGTGTCCATTTGGGAGTCATGTTATGATTATCATATAATTGATTTTGTAATATACTATGTTATTTAATAAGTTATATAAAATCCTAAGTTTTCATTATTTAGTTGGGCTTATTCTTTCAATTATGTTAATTAAGAATATTTATATTTAACATATAAAATATATACATATAGGGGAAAAACCATTAAGTCATCTAAATATGTGGGTATGAGGATACCCAAAGGAACAAGGTACAACGATTGTTGCATGAAATTCGAAAGGTGAGGTTCCCTTTCTCCCATATGCATATGGGTGTCATCATCTCGCATCAAGAGCACATGTAAAATAAAAATACAATCACACATACTTTATAGTTATGTCTACCAAATATTTGTCATATGCATCTTTAAATACAAAAATAATGAAAATATAAAAGTTGTGCCATACTAACCTCATCTAATAAACTGTCCTGAATAGGATCCTCTCTCGGTCCATGATAAGCATGTTCGTAATGTGAGCATCAATGACGAGCGATTGACCTAGTAATTTAAATGGACAAGGCCAAACACCAGGTGAAATAACATCAATTGATGATGTCTCTCGACAAGAATGGGGTATTCACTTCGTGAAACCATGTCATAACGCCTTCGTTCATGGGATATTAAAGAATACCACTAATTTCACTAGATATTAATCATTACCTACAAAATCCTTTTGCTAAGCACCCTCTCCCAATACATATTTCCAATTTAAAAAAAACCTTATTTTTATTATATATTCCCTATTTTTACTAGAAACCCCTTTTTATACCCCCAATACTTATAAACCCCCCATACCCTACTCCTTGCCCCCTGATACCTACAATATATTAAACTTATTTTCATAATTTAAAAAGTCCCCTTTATGAATGAACATGATAAGATATTTCCCAATAAGGTGAATCCACTGTGTCGAGAAGAAGCCACCACAAATGCATTGTGTTGGACTAGACTATGTGTCAAGGATGATATCACAATACTAGTATCTTGAGCCCTATAATTGCTCGTAGAGGTGGCTTTGGTTGGGGGGCGAGGGGTGTTGGGCATGCACCTAGAAGCAGGTTTCCCTCTTATGGGTTACATCTGGTAGTTACTTGATCCTAAGTTGACCCAATAGTAACTACTTGGGATTTTTCGATGTCAAAATAATTGTAACATGGCAACCAAGAATGAGCTCAAACCACAATTTTGGAAGAAAATAACAGTGATACTTTATGTTATTTAAGGGAGATTTATGGAACACCAGAAACCATATATTCATCAAGTGGTATCTCCATGGTTGGAATGTTCACTAGTCCATGTGCAAACATAACTCTTTCTCAAATAGGGGTTTGGCTGGTTCTAGAGTCAAGGAACAAGTGAACTATCCATTATTTTACCATATTTTGTCTTTTAAATTATTCCATACTGATTCCACTAGAGTGAAATTCGTTGATCCTCACCTTACATTGGATATATCAAATAAGTGACCACGAGCATGGCTAATGGAAACAACAATGGTATCAAGAGAAGTGGCCAGACGTGAAAGGTGGGATGGTTATTATGTTCCTCAGCTCCTTAATAAGTTAATTTAAAATTTGATTTATTTCAATTTATGGGTCTTCTATGGGGTTAGAGTTTTTTTTGTTTTGTTTGGATCATGGATTTTTTCCATGTTTGTAGAATAAGAACTACAATTTAAGAATAAAAACATATTCTTGAAAAATATGAACATTTCTAAAAGATAGAAATTATAAAAATGGTACGACAATTAAAACTTACCTACATACAAATACTTCGTATGGCTTAACTCCCTATAAATGTTCCTTAGTAATTGGTAATGGATGAGTGTACTCCTTATGACTTAGCTCCCTATAAACGGTCCCTAGGGTTTTGTTGTAATCATAAATCCTTGTTATGTCCAAGGTGTATGGCCTATCGAGGCCATAAGGGAAACCCATAAAGGAGTAATGCCAACACCCAAGCTAAACTAGGTCCTCAGAATAGCAAGGATGGAACTCCTTGAGAGGTGGATCGACAATGTTATTAATAAAATTAAGCTATTGAGAAACCTTGGCTAGGGTTTTCAATCACCTTGAGATCCATGATATTTTTTCCAATCTATCAATGGGCTCATGAGAGTTTGTTTTTTTCATACAAAAAGGGTAGAAGGTGCAACACTAAGACTTCCTAATAGGTCCCCCATCATAACATCATGACTTTCTAAAAAGATACCCATTTTAATACTACTATAGCACATAAAAAATAATTCATGCGATAGAATCTCATTTGAAGAACTTAATACCAACTATGGATACGAGTCTTCAACAAAACTTCTAGACTCGGCATTCAGGAAGAAACTCCTAAACCTTGATGGAATGAAACTAGCACATCATTAGCTAACTAGACCTTGATGGAATGAAACTAACACATCACTCGCTTAATAATGAGGATATCAACCTACCATGGCATCGACGAATGCACTATCCAACTTTGGGAGATACCTTCGGGAGTGTCCTAGAATGTGGAATTTATATTGGACATGGACTATGGTTGTCTGAAAGTTTGGGGAACCAAAGCAATTTCAAAATGAACACGTACACATTCTTAAAATCCTTCATGTTTTTTTTTAATTTAGCAATTAAATTTTATTTTTTTATATATCCTTCATTTTATTATTACTTATTTTCATGACTTTTTTTGTTCGATTGTGTGTCACTTAGGACCGGTAGTAATCAACCGCTCATCTTGGTTCACACCAACCTTTAACATAGATGGATTTTTTGGTGTCTCTTCCCAACTAGCTCACCCTCTAAGAGAAGTTGAACTTGGCTTGCCCTGCTAACAAGACCCACACCTTAACCGAATGAGATAGCAAGAATTGACTTAATGTTAGGAGGACATGGGGAAGGGTTTTTATGCACTTATGTGTCAACAAGTCATAAGATAATTTAATATGTAATCTCTCTAGGTGGAACCACACATTCGACGACTACCTTAAAGTGCCCCAATGACTGTAGGTTCGACTCTCATTGGAATTCAATCTTACGCACTAGAGAAAACTCATCCCTCTTCACCAATAGATCCAACCCCTTTGGACTATTTTAATGAAATTTTATCATGTTTTACTGATATGATATAAAATGTATTTGTACATCCAATTTAGTGGATTATCCATTACTTATTAATTTTCATTTCAATATTTATATAAATATATCAAAAATTAATTATTCATATGATATAAGTGTTTATATGTCTCTTTATTTTTTTAATCATTTTTATTATTCACATTTGTATGATTTAATGTCGTTATTATTATTAATATTTATAATGTTGATTAAATTTAATCATGTTTGAATACTTTTAATTGAGATATATTACCAAATCCATATTCATGAATCATATGCTATTAGGTGTCCGTGGATGGATTTAAGGAAAGAAAACAAGCTTAAAGAATACATACTTTATTTTAATTGAGATATATTACTAAATCCATATTCATGATTCATATATTCATCATTCATATGTGCTTATTAGGTGTCCGCGGATGAGTCCTCGATTTAAGGAAAGAAAACAAGCTTAAAGAATATATACTTTATTTCACCCGCATCTAGGTGACAACAATGTAAATATGGCCACAGGTGTAGATGATGGGGGTCATTTTACCTCAACTTCATCCACCTCAATGGATGCGTGTATTAAATTCACTTTCGGATGTGGAGACCTTTTGGCTGCAAGAACGTACGTGGTTGTCACCTAACTGTGGGATTGACTTAATGTGCCTCCTTGCTGCATGGGCCGATGCACCAAAGGATTAAGGCTCCCTACTTCCTATAACCCCTGCCATTTTCTCTCATCTTCCTCTTAGTTCCGCTCTCTGCACTCTCTCGGTCATTTAGCTCTTTGCAATTCTGACCTTGGTTCCAAGTTCACTGCCTTCCTTTATTGCCCCGCCATGTCTCGTTGTCAAAGAGGCACTCCTCACCGTGGACGTGCAGGGAGAGGCACACAGTATGAACACCATGCTCCACTCAATGCTCAGGAAAGATGCGACGGTTTCGATATCGAAATCCCCGACGTTGTGCGTATCATGTTCAACGATTGGGAGGATGAACTCTTTGGTGCCCTCAATGTTGTTGGTCGCACTCTTGAGCGTTGTAGAAACTATTGGGTTGTCAAAAATCTCCTCATTCGGCTTTTGCTTCACTTCCACTCTTAGCCCCCTCTTGATGGCGTCCCTCCTCCACCTCCTACACCTGTCATTCCTTGGCTCCCACTGTCACCCCTGTTTCAGCCTCTGCACCCACCTCCTCTACCATTTCCCCTGCAATACCCATGGACTGCGAACCTCCTCCTCTCCCCCCTGGTAGAGTCGAATGAAATCCCTCTCAGCCAATAAATGTACTCCTAGTACGCCATTGGCGAGAAAGACAACTCCTCTCCCGGTTAAACAACCTCCAGCCAACAAAAGTGCAGCAAGCAGCTATGACGATGAAGACTCCTCCAGCAGTGAAGATGCGGACTACTCCACAGGTTTCGGATGCCCCATCATCGAGGAGTCATTCCACAAACCTTAGACAAGTTTTTGTCATGGGATTCTTTTTGTGTTTTGTCACAGTCTATGGGTTTTATCATGCCATGAATTACAGTCTCAACATCATGTATTTTTGTAAAATGATACTTTTTTCTTATGGACATGTTTTCTATAAATGAGGAAGGGTCGGACATTTAGAAGATAATGTAGAAATGCATTCCTATCTGTGTGATTGCTAAACATACTTGCTTCTCTCAGTAACACTGTTTTTTTGACCTGCAACATTTTTTGTACCACTACTCTTACTCAAGAAAATAGTTCCTAAAATTACCAAAATATATATATATACCTTATTTCCAATGATCAAATCGTAATCAAATCCATCTCAACCTTTAATAGTAGGATTTAAAATAAAAACCAGCTCAACTATGAACGAGTATGATTGTTATAAATTATAACAAAATAATGATAAGAACATTGACAACACAAAACATAGAAGTAAAAGTAAGTGTAAGCAGAAAGCAAAACCATTTTTTTATTTTAAATTTAACTACAGAAAAGTTAAATGAAAATAAAATTGTTTAATGCACGAAGCAGGATTTAGTTGGTAAAGAAGAACACGTTTTTCTGAAGCTATGATGCTCACCCCCGCGTTGTTCCCTTTTGGTTCTGAGATGTCCTGTTTTTTGATACATAATAGACAAACCAACTAAATTATGGTAACCATAACATGAAGAAAAATCCCAAGTGCCTTTCCTCTTTGAGGAAATCATAGTCAGGAAAATTATATCAGTCCAAGTTTGACTCAACAACCTCACCAGTCAAGCTTGGTCTTATATCTATAAAAGCTACAAAGAAAATATCTAATACCTTTTCTCCAGTGTTTAGTGTTTCAAAATTAAAAATTGCAAGTTCTTTAGTTAAATTTAATGATATTTTTAAAACCTTTCTTTGGGTTGCTTCACAGATTGCCATAATATTGAAGGTTGAATTTCTTGTTTTAACATGTGTCTAGCTTGCGAAAAAGATGCTCTAACCGAATAAAAAGAAAGAAATTATATATTAATGTCCACATATGACCAAAGTAGGTCAATGAAACTTGAAATTACATGGAGCCAAATAGAGATGAATTGGGATAGAAATAACTCTAGGAAGAATGTTAGGCACTCGTAAAGTGCAAAGGGCCAATGGTGTTGAATCAACATCACCTAGAAAAGCATCTTTCCAAAATATTGTTAAAGTGCAGTTGATGCCAAGTTCCCCATACAAAGTACCAACTCTCCTGAGCATACTTGCAGCTCCATAAGATATGGTTAATGGTTTCGATCTCTACACATTGTGGACAAGATTCATTTTTAAATCCTATCCAAGACATTAATCCTTAGAGATCAAACCTTGTCCATAGGAATAGCCTCAACGTGAAGGAGAGCTTGTCAAGAGGATTTATACATGTCTTAACATAATCTTTAAATATTCTATAACTTGTAAAATTTATCTTAATTAATCGGCACTGAGAAGTGGCTCTTAGGAATTTAGAATACTTTTGGGGATATTAATGTTAGTGTAAAAGTGTTTGATAAAAAATAATGGGTAGCATGATTAGTCTAAAGTTCTAGACTTCTTGAGGATTCTCTTTGATATGTTTTTTTTTATAGATTGAGCCATAACTCCTTTCATACTAAGGGTTGCTTCATTATAAGGCCCAAGGGTTAGCTTAATTGGTAAGACGTGCATACACTCTCTCGGTCCGGGGGGAGGTCACGGGTTTGAGCCTTGTGTCCTCTGGGGTTAGGCCTTCTGCTAGGATGGCCGACGTTTTACCACCTCTACCATCCACGAATGTGGGGAAGTATTGTTGGATTTCCTGTAGATCTTTCCATCTGAAAAAAAAAGTTACTTCATTATGACAGATAAGTTACGTCGACAAATAAGTTATGATGAACATATACAAAAATTTTAATTTTTCCTACCTTATAATAATAGTGTTAATTATTCTCATATATGTTCTTATTTCTTCTTTGACATAATATATGCAGAATTTCCAAAAACATTTAGAAAGTAATCCTCATAATATATGCAAAATTTCCAAAAACAAATACGAAAAGAATCCTCATATAGGTAAAGTCGATTACATTTCACTAAGGACAACTCTACATAGACTATTATCTTGTGGTCAAACCTTGATCCAATAATTTTTTTAAACTCATATTTTATACAAGGCTCATAATTGCTAAATCAAAGCGTGAGGGTATAGACACATTAAGGTAACTTATAGATTGGGTCCACATCATCGTCATCTCTTGTGCTAACCAGTAGTTGTAGTGGGGAATTTGACATTTATTTGTGAGTTGGCAACTTCCATTTGGGTTTTCTCATTTTGTATGGACAACAACGATTTCAATCTTATAGTCTATGAAATATATAATAGTACACATGGACATTTTTACAAAAGACACTACTACCATAGTCAATTAATATTAGAATAGGTTGTTAACTGGGAATATGTTATATTTTTAGTGTTCTGCTGGCTTGTTATGACAATATTGGGAACTGAATTTTCTTACTCCCTTCTTTAATTCGTGGCCTTCATTCTTATCTGACATTGATGTTATGATGATTATAAAAAGGATTTTTTCGTCTTCTAATAAGTGTTCTATTGACTATTGAAATCGGAAACGATATCCCTTGATTGAATTTTTGGGACATTTCTACTTAAAGCAAGCATATTGCAAAACTCATGTAAACCATTGTATTTAAATAAAACAAACCATGAATTAGAGAACATACAAGATTATCTGTACACATAATGAACATTTTGACATAGGATGGACATATCTTTTTTTAACCAAGGTGAAGGCATGAAAGAACAACCTACTTGCTAAAAATAAGCGTGTTATGAATTGCTATAGTTGACACACAAATGTACTGTTTAACTTTGCATCACATGAAAATTAAGGAATTTAGAAATGCAAGTTTGGTGCTTCCAAATACAAAAAAGGAAGCACTTGTAAAAATCGATAAGTTCAAGAACAAGTTATGTTCAAGTCAAATACATTTATGTAGATGTGAGGAAATCATCAAGAAAAACACCCTGTCAAGAGGAATGATATGTACTACAGTGCCAACTTGAATTGAGAGTTGACTGAAATTAGTCATAACCTTGATATCATTGAGAAAGAAGAATAATTTTGACATCAAATTGGGGGCAATATTAGGAGCTTGATGGAATCCAAATATTAATGAGTGCATAGTGTTTGTAAGTCCCAAATCCCTAAAGTGGACTGTGGAAAGTAAAAATATGCTTCTTAGTGAATTGTAGAATGTACATAAACATCATATTAAGCTATAATTATATATCAAAGGGAGCAAATGTCCTTACAACTTATGTACCATAAGGATTATCAGGTGGTTGTCGTTGGAAATTACATTGTAGGAAATCAACATTGACTAGGAAAGAGTTGATGAAGAAACAAGATAGCTCAATACCATCTATATCATTTGTGTCCCAATTTTTGGTAAACTATATGTAGGTAATTCCTACCCATTGTTATTTTTGTGTGCATTAATTTCTAAAATTTTGGGGTGTTTCATGTTTAATGAGTATATAGGTGTTTACTATTTAAAATTCAAAAGAAGAAAATCAAACCATTCCTTATCTTTTTAAGATTTAATAAACCAAAGTTGGTCTCAAAGTAATTCTTTGCCTTTTTAAGATTCGCCATCCTCCTTGAATTTTTGAATTGTGTAAATTTATGCATACAAATAGATTTAAAACCATAATTACTATAAAATTCAATTAAATATGATTAATAGTTGAATATTTCTTTTATTAATTTTATTTTTCCAATGAAAATTGTTTAATAGTCATTATTATCAAAATTTTAAAATATATAGATTTATATATAAAAATAAATTAACAACCATAATTATTATAAAATTCAAGCAAATTATAATAATTGATTATTTATTTTATTTTGATTTTTTTAATTTATTTTAAAATAAATATTACCTTTATAATCATAATATTAAAAACATTAAACATAATTTTATAAACATATTTATAAAATTAAATTTATAAGAAATATGTACCAACATTAAATTTTATAAATAATAGTCATAATTATTATTATTACTATATATATTAGATTACTTAACCTTTAAAAAAAATTGAATAAAAATACGTACCATATTTATAAGAAAGAGGTACCAACATTAAATTTTATAAATAATAATAATAATTATTATTACCATAAATATTTCTTAACATTTAAAAAAATTAAAAAACAATATATTTATTTATAATATTTAATTATTATTATTATTTAAAAAAATAACATATATTATACTTTGATATTTTAGTTATTATTAATATTTTTATATTATTAATATTTAAATATTTAAACAAGAGTGTATATTAATTTAAATACTTAAACAAAAGTGTATATTAGATTATTTATTTTTAATATAAAATAAATTAGATACACTTACATCCACCATTCTTAAAAAAAAATTAAATTCACTTCTACCCATCATTCAATTATATATGTTCATTATTTACAAATTAGCTAATTATTAATATTATTAAATAAATAAAAATAAGTTGGTTTAATAGTTGCTATAAAAATTAGGTTCGTTTCTACCAATCATTGACTTATATATATATATATATATATATATATATATATATTCTCTTCTACTCATCATTCACTTATATATGGTTGTGTGCAAGAAGTTGAGGGACCTTTTAGATGCAATGGTGGAGTGAAGTCAATCACTCTTGATCCAAAAAAAGAAATCATCCCAAGCAATCCCGAACCTGCCAAGCCTAGTCCCAAGGCTGCCAACAGAAATGCCAATTAGGATAGTAAACCAAATCACGCCTTCGTTTTATTTAAGCAAATTGCGCCTCCGTTTTATTCAAGAAAATCGCTACTTCGTTTTAGTGAACAAAATCGCGCGCACATTTTGGAAAACTTGTTTTTTTTTTAAATAGGCCGAGCGTGTCTTTTTCGCCTCATCGCACGGCTATTGGACTACTTTGGAGAAAATATCGACTGGGCGAACGCATTTTTGGGTGTGCCAAAGCCATCCATCTCCACCTTTGTATAAACCTCCTATTTGTGAGGTATTTTCCTCATTTCTTTTCATGTTTTTTTCTCTTTGTTCATCAATTTATTTGCCCTAAATTGAAAAATTAAAACAAAATAAATTAAATTATTGCCAATAGAAACAAAAACCCCAATGGAATTGACCAATGGAAACAAGAACCCCAATGTAATTGGCCAATTGAAACCAATTCCCCAATTTAATCATAAAAAGTAAATAATTTTGATTATTTATCAAAATTCATACCCAAAATTCATACCCAAAATTCCCATGCTCAATGGAAACCAAAACCCCAATTAACTCAAAAAACAAATGAATTTCACTATTTCCATATGCATATTCACAAGGATCCTTGTGAATCCATACCAAAATCCACAAATATGCAAAGTTTGTCAATCACATTGCAAGTTCGCATAAGTAATTTACATGCCCAATGTAAACCAAAACCCCAATTAACTCATAAAAAAAAAACGAGCTTCACTATTGTGAATCCAAACCAAAATTAACAAATATGCAAAGTTTGCCAATTATGTTGCAAGCTTGCATACAACTAAAAAAAATCAAGTAGAATTCATATATTCCCCTAAAATACATAAACAAACATGGTAAATCCCTTGCCTCTATCCGAAATATCGAAGTTGCTCTTCCAAGAACATCAATAAACACCTTATAGTTTTGATGAAACTTCCCAATCCAAGTGTTAAAATAAGGTATAGAAGCTTCCCATGCTTTTAACAAATATTTCGTCTTGAACGAAGGGTACTTTTTGGTTAAGGTCAAGACAACAAAGATCAACAATAGACTCTATGCACGTGAAGATACATAGGTAGGTTGATGTATCTGATTAAACATGCCAATCACATACTATCATACATGATATAATCCAGTGGAACCCTTGCAACCATAAAATCCATAAAGATCTGCTAAATAGACTTTGGAGTCCAAAAAACATCACACTACAACAAATAATTACATATCTAACAAAATCGTTGCCTATACCAGGATTTTATTCATCAACAACACATTATGCCGCCTATTCTAGGGTTTAGTTGTTGCCTCTACCCTCAATGGGAGCTGGTCATGTAAAGGCAATAGTCACCACCTCACAATTTCGATGAAACTTCATAATCCAAGCCTTAAAATAAGCTAGAGGAGCTTCGCAATCAACATATGCACTCAAGACACTTTATATTGTACACATGCATACTTAAAAATTGGAATTAATACTTGAATTTAGGACATAAATATGAAATGAAAAAACATTAAATGTTTATTTTTTACTGTAAAATTCAAGATCAATTTTTAAGTTTACATGATAGATTTAGTTTATATGTTGTTATTTGTCATACATTAGTTATACAGTTTTCAGTGCTTAGATATGTCATTATATCATGTGTTTATATTTCTAATGATATTTTATTTGTATTTATGATTGCAGTGGCTACTATGGATAACAATGCAGAGATACTGAAGTTTATTGCCCATTTGAGAGAGATTGGTTCTGCTTGGAGGGGTGGAGATGAGCTCCACCGCTCCTTGTCAAATTCTTTGTTGTGTATTGTTGATACGATCGCAAGATCAAATGATGCTTTGTATAGCATCGAATCTTACAGGGAGAGGAAAAGACAACAATATGCTGATGGGTTAAGTTACAACGAGGTAAAAAAGCTCAAAATAACAAAACAACACATATATTCATTGTTTAGACTGCCTGGGACGGATGACATTCCAAAGATCAACAGGCCACATATTTCTATCGAGTGGTGCACCTTTCCACCCATCAGAGAGAATTGGATGGATAGGTGGTACATGGTTTTTAACATTCCCCCTCATAACAATAGGGAAGTACAGATGTACTTCCTCCGAAAATTGTATGCAGGGTTTGTGATGGGCAAACATGTCAACTATTTTGACATGTTGGGCTTCCAGGGTGTTGGTAGGGGGATGCCCCAACACCGACCCAATGCTAGGCATAGAGATGCCAATCCACAGATACTTGCACGCCGTGCCCAGCTATCGAGGGCAGACATCCCTCCTGCACATGACATGGTTGCCCAAACACAGGAGGCATTTTTTACTCTAGCTGAGATGGTCTCTCGACACACAACCACTATTGACCAAAGAGCGCCCTCTTCCTCTGCTGGTGTACAACCACCAGCTTCTGGTGGTGGAGGGACATCTATTGGTGGGGATAGACCGAAATCCCATGTGCCTCAGAGTGAGCCACACATCTGCACATCGTGTGAGGGACCCTATTATGGTCCTGGACCAAGACATGGTACCACTACGATGACTGGTGGTCAGGTAAGGACATTATTTTAAAACTATGTTATTGTTCAATTTTTAATTTTTCCATACTATATGTAACATATTAAAAGATTCATAATATATGCAATATTTACTCTTGCAGGAGATTGATGCCTCTCACAGGGGTGGTACTGCACCTGGTGTGGTTGTACTCGAGGCCCAAACAACCACCATTGAGGTAATATTTAAACACTTGTCATTTTGTTATTACATATAATTTTGTTAATGCATGTGTTAGTCTTGATTAATTTATTAAATTGTCTAATATTTACAATTTTTGAAGTTGCAAGAACCCCACTAGAAAATGATGTTGGAGACGTTGATATCAACGACATAGTCTAAGGTGGAATTTACGATTACTTGAAGAATGTAAGTACATGGTTTATGACTGAATCTTGTTCAAATTATTTAAATTTCTTACTGTACACTCCTTTATAGATCGCTAATATTTATAATTTTTAAACATGCATATGCTATTAGCATCTGAAGAGGGGAAAGAAATTGATGGAAGCAGTCACTCCCATGGGGGGGGATATGTCCCAAGCAGGGGTAAGTATATTACAACATGTTAGTTTTTTAGTACATATTATTCCATCCATTCAAATCCATGTCTAACTATGGTAACACTTTATGACTGTAGACATCATCACAGATCCCTGCACCGCCTCTTTGGTTTGGATCTCCCCATAGTCCAAACATAGATAAGGGGGTTGTTTACACTAGACGACCCTCTTCCTTGAATAGAGCGGGTGTGCATGAGGATCAACCTACTCATCCCATGGTGATGTACACACTTCCAATGGCAGTTGTTGGTTAGCTATGAATTCACTTCACAAGTGTTTTTTCTTAATGTTATTTTTGCATGTTTACAGCATCAGGATGTAGAGTCATCCATGCCAGACCTTAGTAGGATTGTTGATGCTGCGGTCAATGATGCATCTACAATAGGGTTAAGTCACACTGAGGTACATCTACTTCAATATTTGTAATTGTACATTTCATTTGTATTGTTTATGGGCATGCATGATGTCTAACTATTTAATCATTTGGTGAATGTAGCCACACCCTGGTCCATTAGTGCACGCAACTGAGGTTGATGTTCAACCTACGGCTCCACTTACTACTGAAGAGTCCCAGCGTAATCCCCTAGAAATGGTTTTTTCGGTGAGATGTTCATTTTTTACATAATTGATTAGTACTTTCTCATTCATGTACATGTTGATAATTCTTGAGATAATTGACATTTTTTAAAATTCTCAGAGAAGCATTGCAGAGAGGCTCTCTGCAAGGAGGAGGACAACAAAGGCACCTATTACCCCGACGGATCCACTGAGTCTTTGTTTTATTTACAATTGAGTCATATTTTAAATTTTCAAACTTTGTTATTGATGGAAAATACTAGTTCAATTATCTGATCAAGAAATATTGTCATTGATTTGCAGTCGCCAGAGATGTACAGTGGTCATAGACAGAGCCGAAAAGCATTAGGGTCTGGGAAAAACAAGAGAAAGTTAGATTTTTGATGTGTTAGTCCAGGACAAATATGTATTTTTATGTACAATCAGGAGTTAGAGTATAGGGGCATGGTCGAGGATAGATGTACTTTTGTTTGCACATGTACATCAAATATGTTTTTGATACATGTACATTGACAGGCCATAGATAGGCCTTCTATTTTTGTATTATAACTTTCATGATATAAAAAATATTTCATATCAAGGTGTTGCAGCTATAACTTTCTTCCCAAAATTTTAAAAAAATTTGGACCCTCCTTTTAATTTCATCTTGCCTGGAATTGTTTGGATTCCTGAACTCTGTCTTTCCTCTGCAACAAATTTGGATTTTCTTGAGTTTGAATTGAGGTCAATTGTTTACGACTGTCAAAAGTTGGATGATTCGATAACTATTTTCTTTCTACTATTCAGAGTTTAAACAAGCTAGTATAACCATCACCCAGCTGAACGTCTTTAGTTTTATTTGAACACTTAAAGTTTCCTTGATTTTTTGATGGTTTGGTTTTATCGCTATCGGAAGGCAGTCGAAGTTTGAATCGGAGTTTTAGTTCTCTGTGCCGCCGATGGACAGTCTTGTTATTTGCCGATGTGCATTATCTCTTTTGTTTTTTTTTTAACTTTATATTTTTAACTGTCGACGATTTTGCTTATCGCTATCGGAATGATTTTTATCATTTATCAGAGGCCTTATCCGTTGCCTTACTGACAATGCAGAGATGCTTATTTTTAAACTCGCTTATCTGTAGTCCTTAGTTCTTCCGATCGTCGATGATCTTTTATTGTCGTGGAATCCATAGTCAGTCTGTCTCCCGCCGTTGCGACTGCGTAATGAACTATCTCGCCGATGATTAGTGTTTTCAAGTTTCAACGCTTTATTGAGTAGTGATTTCGTTTTTCGATATGTGACTTTGGCAGCATTTAGTGCTTTATACCACCGACATTGCAGAAACCTTTAGCTTTATCTCATCGATATTGCAAATTATCTTGTGTCTTGAGCCACCGATACATAATCTTTATAACCTCCGATCGTCGAGGTTTTCATTTGATCGTGAAGGCCGTGGTTTGTATGTTTTTCGTCGTTGTGGCTCCTTAGTGAACTAATCGTCCGATGCTATGGTGGTTTTGACCGCCGATTGGTTTCTTTTCCCGCCATCTTTTTCACCGGAAGGTCTATATATATTGGAATGGGGTCTTATTTTATTGTGTATCCTTGTAAGAACTCGTGTTTGCTCTGTCCTTGTCAAGTCGAATTGTACCAATGTGCTTAGCTATCGGGATTTCGTTCATTTGGAGTGCTGCTGTGGAAGTTTCAGACCATCCCGTCGACTGCACAACTTGCTTTCTAGGTAAGCCAACCATGGTTTCTCCTTCCAATTGATTTTATGGGTCATTTTGGGAACTAGGGTCTTCCCCTGGTTAGGTTTTCCCGTCGTTGTGTAGTTAGCTGTCTAAAATGAATTTTTATCCTTACAGTGTGACGTATCAATCAGGTTGACAGTTTTGGCAGTGGGTTTTTTTTTCTTGAGCCTGTTTTGAGCCGTTATGGAAGCTCGATCCTGGTCCAAAGGTTTAGGCAGTTAGTGCAGATAAGTGTTAGGCTATCTGCACCGAATTTTGTGGGGTTGTTTATGGCCGTTTGGGGGGAGTCAATTTTCTTAGACACTCACCCTAGTTTCGAGGAATGGCGAGGGGTTTTCAGCATTTTGGTCGAACTGGGATTTCCGCATTTTAATTACAATTGATAGTGTGTTTCTTGTGCTTGATGATTTAGAGTATTTCGATTGCAGTCTGATTTTAACGATAGGTTCTCTATCAGGATTATGTTTTAGTTGCCGACATATTTAGAGAATTTTAAACCTAGCTGCAGAAGTTCCTTTTCCTTGTCATTTTCTTTCATGCATTAACGTTTTGTATAGTTTATTTATGAAAATGCATATGAATGAGGTAAATAGTGTTATACAGTTCTCCTTCATTTTTAACACTAGCTAGAAGCTCCAATATTCTAAGAACATACTATGTTTGTTGCCAGGGTAACCATTGCAAAGGAGATATGTCTAAAAGACAAAAGAAGAAGGCTCCTATTGCGAAGGGAGAACCAGATGTAGAAATCATCACCAAGGTGGAATACATTTATGAAGATACCAGAGCCACCACTGGATTAGACCCAGATTACAAGTGGGGTGAAATATACCGGATGATTGCAAATCAAAATGTGCCTGATGCAGGGTTCGAAGAACTAACTATATATGCAAACATCGAGAAATCTGCTCTAATGAAGGTAGCCACTAGACCTGAGTTGTTCCCATGCTACGAGGTGATCGGTTGGATTCTGCCTAGGGCAGATGTGACCACGATGATCTTAGAAAATACTCCCAAACATGGCTATGCTGCATACAGTCCTGCTTATGTCTCAATGGCATACCACTTGCCTCCTGCTCAAATTTACTTAACTGAAAACTGGTTGAAGGAGACAAATTTGGACCTGGTTGAAACTGTCAAAAGAATGATGATCCCAGGGAAGAACTTTTGAACCAGGCCCTCAAGAGAATATGATACAGCCACTCTCTGGACCCCTTATAGATTTATAGTACTGATGCTAAATAGAGTTTTTGGGAGAGCTCATGGTAAAAGCTTCAGATTGGGATGGATACCCATTATTTTCTATGTGGCCACTCAGGGGACCATATTCAATTGGGAAAACATAGTGTCCAATAGCCTCTCAGCATGCATATCTTCAGCTTTGGGAGGGGTGTCACAACAGAAGTCATAGTTCTACATGAGCTCTATCATAGTGGACTGTATATTGTGTACCCAGTCATTTCCAGCCTTAAGGTGTAATTGGGACATGGACAAGACCCCTGTATACACGGCATACAAATTATTTTGGGCACACAAATACTACAACCACTACAAAGAGATATGTGAACACTTCATTATGCCTTTGTACAATTTAATTTTCTTGACAGAATGCAACTGCATGTCTGAAGAGGCATTCAAAGTCATTGAAGAACATGGGAGTTTCTATTTGACTGAAGAGGGAATGCACATAAGAATGTATGGTGGCTCTAGGGCACCTTCTCTACTCCCCAAATATGCCACTGATTATGTGTTACATAAATAAGCAGTCAGGCAGGTATACATTGATGGTGTTGGAAGCTTTTTGTTTGAGCATAAGAAGGCATCATATCCTCCCATACCTTTTTGGTTATGGAGTTATAAGTTTACAAAGGTCAAACAAACTGTAGAATTCGTGAAGGAGCTGGAGCACTTTCATTTTGGTGAGATGAAATTCCATAGGAATGACTCCCAAAATAAGGTTGCAGAGCATTGCAAGGAGGCAAATGTTCATTTTGAATACGCAAATTTCTGGGACAAGGATGAAGAAATATTCACAAATGCAAAGAATATGACTGCATTAAAGAAGAGATTTAAACAAAAAATCACCATTGTGGGCGGAAAGGGCAAAACCACATAGAAGAAAGCTGAAGAAGAAGAGGCAAAAAAGAGGGAAGATGATGCTAGGAGGCTAGCACAAGAGGCAGAAAATTGGCTAAAGAATGAAGAAGAAGGAAGAAAGAAGCAAAGAAGGAGGAGGAAAGAAAGAAGAAGGAAGATGCAGAGATAAAGAAAAAACAAGAAGAAACTGAAGGTTTAAGATTGACAGGATCTAAAACATATCAGCAGACTAATGACCCAATAGACACTCAGGGGGCACATGATGATACAGACATAGGGCATAGATAAGATAATCTTGATCCTCAAGAGCCTGATGCAACTTCTGGAAGCACTCAAGAACAAGTAATGCTTTATGAAATGAGTTTGATACCTTTCAAGCAGAAAGAAGGAGAAGAGGTCCCCGATTTCAACACTATCTTATATGACAAGGAGAAGAAAAGGATTGTCAAAAGAACCAAAAAAAAGGTTCAAACAAGAGGACAATCACGTAAGATGATAACTGATAAAACTTTGGTGTATGGCACAAATGCAGATCCAAGATTGACAGCAAGAAGTGTGGTAGCATTAAGCCATGCTACGGAAGATAATGTAGATAGACTGATGACGAATCTGGAACAATCAAGAAATAACACAGCTCAGTTAAAAGAAACACTGAAGAAATAAAGAGATGAAGGCCACAAGCTGAAGAGAAAATTTAAGGACACGCAAAATGAAGTGAATACTTCAAAGGCAGAGCTCCAGACTCTGCAGGCAAATAAGATGACTTTAGAAGTTGCTGTAGAGAAAAATGCTCAAAATAGCTTGGCAGAATTACAGAAACTACAGTTAGAGCTTCAAGTGCTGAGAACTGAGAGGACTGACCTTCAAGTATCATACGAGACTCTAAGTTCAGAGAAGGTCTAGCTGCAAAACAAGGTAATTGAGCCGGAATCAGAGAAGGCTGCCACTGAAGAAAGAGGGAAACAGTATCAAAAGCAGATAGCAGTTTTGGAGGGACAGAATGCTTCATTGACAGCATCACTAAAAGATGCTATGGAACAGAAGATGGATGTCCAACCTTTGAAAGAATATGTTCTAGCCCAGAGAAAGAAAATCCACCAACTACAAGTGTGCATTGAGGAAGAAAGGTGTAAGATTGTGCAAATAGATGGCAGATTAGAAGAAATATTGGACACCACTTCGTATTTTGTAGATAGACCTCAGGATATTTAGTAGGTCCTGATTGGAAGGATAGTGTGGATAGAAACAAATGAAGAAACCCTTGCGGAGCTACCAGCTAAAGATCGACATAGTTTAAAGTAGGATTACAACTTATTGGAGTTCGCAATAAATATTGCAGAAGAATTCAAGAAGACTGTGAAGAAAACAAAAGGATTATGTGTTGAATACTACAGAAGAATGCTAGTCACATACAATAGATGTTAAGTTTCTACAGATAAAAGACTGCGTGCGATACCAGAACATGAGTTGTTCGTAGAACAACTACAGAACAGGTATCAGGAAGACGAGTAGTAGATCCAACAAGTTAAGGATCTAGATGAAGATATTCTGAAGAAAGCAATAGCTCATGCAATAGTAAGCATCCATTTACTTGAAGATCAATTGCGCCTGAGTCCGGAAAGAATAGAAGTGGTTAACAATCACGCTGCAAAGTATGAGATAAACATCCATTTTCTTGAACCCTCATATTTTGAGAGCATGGTAGCAGAGGCCCAGGCATGGAAAAATTGTATTAATGACCAAGTGGGGCCCTCTTCATAAGAGTGTTCTATTTATTTTTGTTTTAAATGTAATATATTGTATAAATTATGAGCACTCACTACAGGACAAAATTTTGGGATTGAAATGTTGGTGAAGCCCAAACGTCATTTGGAGGAAGCCCAAAGGTTTTGCTTTTGTATAATTATAGGAGAGTTAGATGTAGACGAGGACTTTTCTTTCCCATGCAATTTTTTAGAGTTATTGTAAGAAGAACTACTTCCTTTTCCAATAAAGAGTTATAATTTTTATGCTGGAGAAATTTTGGTGGACTGTTTCAAATGCTTTGTTGTGGATTAGTTGAATGTGAACTATTTTGTTTTCAACTCATGTCCATTAACTGTGATATCGTTCTAACTCATTGCATTTCTGCTTATGTTATGAATGTCTTATAGTTTATTCTATGAAATTTCCACTGTGAGTAATGGAGGTTGTCATAAACAATAAGCTATCTTGTTGTCAATATTTTTCTTAATGTTCATGTGTTCTGAAATAAATAACAGCTATCTGTAATTGTTCATAATACATGTGCAGAAATACATTACTCATTGTCAATTGTTAATTCTGGTCCCTAGGGATAGGTTAGTTAGATAACTTTATTTTCTTGCTGTGTGTGATTTAGATGCGAGAGAGTTAAGACGAGAGGTAAGAACCTGTGCATCACATTGTGACGCTCCTTGTTATCTCTATCAATCTGCATTTTTAGATAGGCACTTGCACTTCATACTTAAATCCAAAAAACTAAAAATATACACGGTGGACCGGGCCGTAACCGGTAAAACCTTTGATTTTGTTACTTGATCTATGATAGCCGGACCGTAAACCGGATGGATTCCCCATACCAAACAATAATGGGCTATTTGGGAACATTATTGGGGAGAATCCCCAACTGTTGTTACCTGCGTTTTTTCAGGCCTCAACACAAGGCTCTTAAGATCTTCATGGTTCAGTCTTTTAAGTGTGATTATACATGTGTGGCCAAGAATTTTTCTATGTATAATGTTCCCAATTTTTTAGAGATTTTACGATTGCATGGAGATATCAGTTATAAATTTGAGAACAATGCACAATTATAATATTACCTAATGACAAAAATGTGCGTTTTAATTGTTTTGTACCATGATCCATGCATATACAATGTTATATTCACAATGTCAAATTGTATTCACAAAGATGGAACATACATAATACACATAAGCACCCAGCACAGCTAAGCAACTGATCCAACTTGGTGGAATACAAAAGCACCTTACCCACATAACAACCTAACAAACTTTTAAAGGATGCACAAAGTTGACACACCTAAGTGATGCACATGTGTGGTCTACATAAATAAAATTAGTGTTTGGCATGATGTCTTTCATCTAACGAAGACATGGGATACACATCAAACCTAAAAGTATCCGAGTATTATAAGATTGATTCAAATTAATTGTTATGACTATATCCTACACATTATTTGATCATTTTGTTAATGTACATGGGATTTGATGAATGGCCTCAAGTAACAACTTTGAAAGAGATGAAAGTTATGTGTGATTTTATTATAGTTTAAATTGATTAGAGAAGTAATATTCTTAATATTGTTTTATAAATTCATGTTTATGGAGTATTATTCGAAGCATTCGTAGCGTGAAGATATATATATTTTGTAATAATGGCATAATAGGTTGGCCACTTGTTTCTAAACATAAACATGTTCCATTACATGGTTACTGACGTAATGGAAATGTCTCCTCCTGCATTTCATCATACAAATTCTCACATCTCTTGGATGAGGGGAAGATATACAATCACCTTCAAGATGGCCTTTATGTTCAAAAATTTCACATTCACTTACTGAGCAAAACCCTAGTTTCCAAAATTGACAAAAAAATGATCCCTTGTCCATGGACCCAGAGTAGAGGGCCACTCTAGCACTATCTTGATTTACTGAATCCAATGGAGCCGACGGTTTATCGATCCAAGCAACGGTCATCAATCTATGGAACGTTGAATCCCACCTCCTATAGGCTTTTAGGGACACCTTTTGAATCCCTAATCGTGGCATAGAGTGGAAACCATGCATCGAAAAGGGATTTCGATGGTTTGTGCAAGCGTGTTTAGGAAGGTTCCATGTGGGAACGCTAGCCACACGTTCATGGTCAAGGAATTTGCAAAGCCGACACCTATGTATAGAAATTGGACATTCACATACTGAGCAAAACACTAGTTTCAAAAATTGACTGAAAAAAATGATTCCTTGTCCATGGACCTAGATTAGAGGGTTACCCTAGCATTATCCCAATGTCTTGAATCCAACGGAGATGACAGTTTATTGATCCAAGAAATGGTCATGATTCTATGGCACATTGAATCCCACCTCCTACAGGCTTTCAAGGACACCTCTTGAATCCCTACCTAGGGTATAGAATGGAAACCGTGCATAAAAAAGGGCTTTCGGTGGGTTGTGCAAGAATGTTTAGGCATGTGTTATGTGGGAACACTAGCCACACCTTCACGGTCGATCAATATGCTAATTTGACCCCCATGTGCAAAAATTTCACATTCACTTACTAAGAAAAACCCTAGTTTCCAAAATTGACCAAAAAAATGGTCTCTTATCCATGGAAACATATTAGAGGGAAACCCTAGCACTATCCCGATGTCTTGAATCCAACAAAGCCAACAGTTCATCGATCCGAGCAATGGTGATTATTCTATGGCACATTGAATCCCACCTCCTATAGGCTTTCAGGGACACCTGTTGAATCCCTACCTGGGGCATAGAATGGAAACCGTGCATCAAAAATGGGTTCTGGTGGGCCGTGAAAGCTTGTTTAGGTATGTGTTATGTGGGAACACTATCCACACCTTCATGGTTGAGAAATATGAAAATTTGACCCCCATGTGCAAAAATTTCACATTCACTTACTGAGCAAAACCCTAGTTTCCAAAATTGACCAAAAAATGGTATCTTATCCATGGAACCAGATTAGAGGGCCTCCCTAGCACTATCCCGATTTCCTGAATCCAACGGAGCTGATGGTTCGTCGATCCGAGCAACGGTCATGATTCTATGGTGCATTGAATCCCACTTCCTACAGGCTTTCAGCGACACCTGTTGAATCCATACCCGGGGCATAGAATGGAAATTGTGCATCAAAAATGGTTTCCGATGGATCGTGTAATATTTTTTAGGCATTTGTTATGTGGGAATTCTAGCCACACCTTCACGGCCGAGCAATATGTGACTTTGATCCCCATGTGCAAATATTTCACATTCACTTACTAAGCAAAACCCTAGTTTCCAAAATTGACCAAAAAATGGTCTCTTCTCCATGGAACCATATTAGAGGGCATCCCTAGCACTATCCCGATGTCCTAAATCCAACGGAGCTGATGGTTCGTCAATCTGAGAAATGGTCATGATTCTATGGCACGTTGAATCCCACCTCCTATAGGCTTTCAGGGACACCTGGTGAATCCCTACGCAGGGCATAGAATGGAAACCGTGCATCAAAAAGGGCTTTCGGTGGGTCGTTCAAGTGTGTTTAGGCATTGGTTATGTGAGAACGCTAGCCACACCTTCACGGTCGAGCAATATGCGAATTTGACCCCCATGTGCAAAAATTTCACATTCACTTACTGAGCAAAACCCTAGTTTCCAAAATTGACCAAAAAAATGGTCTCTTATCCATGGAACCAGATTAGAGGGCCTCCCTAGTACTATCCCAATGTCCTCAATCCAACAGAGCCGACGGTTCGTCGATCCGAGCAACGATCATGATTCTATGGCACGTTGAATCCCACCTCCTATAGGCTTTCAAGGACACCTGTTGAATCCCTACCCGGGGCATAGAATGGAAATCATGCATCAAAAAGGGATTTTGGTGGGTCGTGCAAGCTTGTTTAGGCATGTGTTATGTGGGAACGCTAGCCACACCTTCACGGTCAAGCAATATGCGACTTTGACCCCCATGTGCAAATATTTCACATTCACTTACTGAGCAAAACCTTAGTTTCCAAAATTGACCAAAAAAATGGTCTCTTCTCCATGGAACCAGATTAGAGGGAATGCCTAGCACTATCCCGATGTCTTGAATCCAACAGAGTCAACGGTTCCTCGATCCGATCAATGGTCATGATTCTATGGCACGTTGAATCCCACCTCCTATAGGCTTTCAGGGACACCTATTGAATCCCTACCCGGGGCATATAATGGAAATCGTGCATCAAAAAGGGATTCCAGTGGGTCATGCAAGCATGTTTACGCATGTGTTATGTGGGAACTCTAGCCACACCTTCACGGTCAAGCAATATGCAAATTTGACCCCCATGTGCAAAAATCTCACATTCACTTATTGAGCAAAACCCTTGTTTCCAAAATTGACCAAAAATATGGTCTCTTATTGTTGATGTATTTGTAACTTCGGAATGTATTCATCCGTATTTCTTATGTATAGTAACCTGATGTTTATTCTGGGATGTATTTGAGTCATGTCATGCCTCGATGTTCAGGAAGTTTCTATAATGTGAAAGTCATGTCAAGTCATTGTGGGTAACCCTCCTATTGGTCAAGGGTTAAAGTCTCCACAGTTGTGGGGCCCTAGGGTTATTATACTATCCTATTGAAGTCGACCCTAGGTGAGTCATTATAATTTGGGGCAATAGTCCCCACCATCTAAGTCAAGGTTAACCCTCCTTGTTGAGTAGAGGGAAAAGTCCCTACAAGTTGTGGGGCACTAGGGTTATTAGACACTCCAAGAGATGCCGGCTCTAGTAAGTAATTGTTAAGTGAGGCCGACATGTTGGAGTGCACTTCAAGTGAACGAAAGAATATAAATAGAGAGTGAGCCTCTCTATTTATCACACTCGCAACACTTACACTCACTCATTGGGGTGCATGAGTGAGAGAGGAGAATCTCTCTCAGTGTGAGAGGGAGAGACAGAAGCTGTGGAGATCATCTTACTGTTTTGGGCTTTTTTATTTTGGTGTTGATTCTATCTCTGAGGAATTTGTGGGGTTTTCTCCTTTATGGTTTCCTTGAGGAAAATTATTTGTGTCTCTTATCTCTTGTGTTTTATTGTTGTGCATGTTATTCTCTTAGTTAAAGATCCTAAGATTATAATGCTAACTTGAATGATAAAAATCTAAAATGGTATCATAGCTAACCTGAGAAGAATACATTGTGAAACTACAAAAGATAGGGCTTCTTAATTTTTGGGTCTCTCTCCACAATCCATCAGCAAAAGTATGCTAGGCTGACTCTCCATTGAAGGGCGCATCTTTCTGTCGAAGCGGAATTCGATTCCGAGCATTTTCAGTTTTCGATGCAGAAATTAGGGCTTTCTATAGAAGAGGAATTTTTGAGTGAGCCCAGCATAGGATTGTTCTACTCATTAAAATCAAAGTTTAGAGACCTGGATCAAGAAATTTTGTTGGGTGAAACTCCAGGAAAGTGAAACCCTAGTTTGACCCCGAGCTAGAAAAACCCTAAATACTAAAACTGCTAAGTTTTTGTAAATTCGCTATATCCAAATATTGAAGAAATATCAGGAGCTAAAACCTATAGGGACCGAATCTGAAATCTTGATGAACACTGTGTCCAAAATTCAGCCTCAGATTCAATATATTCTGGGCAATATGATCCCTCCAAGTGAGGGTTCTAGCCTCTTCCAGAATTCATCCCTAAACAGGACACCTAGGGAGAATTGCTACAGCTTGGTCTAAAGAGGTCCAAATGGAATTCCTGAAGCTGCTCCAGAAAGGGCACGGACTTTAATTTCTGTGGTCCTAATTTTAGATCCAGAAGATGAAACAGTGACACGTGGCAGTCCTTACAACATTGTTGTTCTGAACAGTCTTGTAACAAGTCACCTTGGGAAAAGGATCATAAATCCCAATTTGTGAAACCAATTCTGATGAAACCTATGGATTTGGATCAGCGACATGCATGGTTACCTCATTGAGAAATTTTAGACATATAGGAGTAGTAATTTCATAGATATCACAAAAACAGTGAAAGGAATTTCTGCAGAAGAAATTGGAAAACTAGGGCTTCCTGTTCTGAGAGCTTCCCTCCATTGTTTTTAGAAAAGGAGTACATTGGACAGCTCCATTTGAAGAGATCTATCTATCTATCCAATCAGATATGAAATATTGGAAGTTTTGAAAATTAGGGTTTCTGTGACAAACCCTAGATCAGCCAGCTCCGAAACTAGGACGGACACCTCAAATCGGTAAGATCTAATCCTTTGCTATTTTCATTTGAGGTTCTCATTTCAAAGTGATCTATCACATCAGCTTGATGATAAGCTTGGTGAAGTTGACAACTTCCAAGTATGGAAGTATATGATCTCTCTGAAGAAAATGAATTGGACACCTACATGAGTAGAGAGGTTCCAGTTCCAGAGGGAGATGAGGTTAGAAGCCTTACACAAGAAGAACTTGGTCAAGGCCAAGAATATCATTGTTGATTCAATCACGGATCAACTTGTACCACAAGTGTCTTCCCTAAAGACACCAAAGATTTTTGATTCCTTGACCAAGCTATTTGAAGGGAAGAACATACATCAGAAGATGACCTTAAGAAACCAGTTGAAGAATGTGAAGATCTAGAATGTAGAGACCATGCAGTCATAAGGGTCTCTCAAATCAAAGAACAACTTGAAGCGGTAAAAGAAGAAGTGAAGAATGCAGAAGTGCTGATGGCCACCTTGAATGGCCTCCCAGGATCATGGGATTCATTCATTCAAGGAATGTATGCCAAAAGGAAGTGATTACTTTCAGTAGACTCTAGGAAGATGAAGAAGCTCGACTCATAAGAAGAGAAGAGAAGATGGGAGCAATTGAATATCAAGATCTCACCATCCAAAGAATATCCCTTAAGCGATGAGGAATATGAATAACTCAACTCTTGAAGCACCTCTTATCCACCTTAGCATTTGGATAAGAAACTATGCTATCATGAATGAAGAAGCTGATGAAGCTGAAGGCTGAAGTATTAATTCTTGCACATGATCTAGGAACTAGGAATCAAAATCATCAAAGAATTATTAACAAATTACTCATGAATTGGCAATAATCGGAACCAGAAATGGTTTCCTCTCTGTATATTTTATAAACAATAAAGGGTTACAATTCCCATGCAAGAGTAATGGCTTAACTCCATGAAGAATTCGAATGACTAAGGGAACAATTCGAATTCCATAAGTGAGTCTAGCTTAACTGACTCTTTGCCATGCAATACCACTCAGTTAACCACTTGACAAAAAACCTTAATTGAC